>SNQJ01S0007788.1:84071-106120 GCA_010110895.2 Picea sitchensis | reverse complement strand
CCGTGTTTATGTGCTTATGGTCATTGATTACGCTGATGTCTATTTGTATCTTGCATGAGTAATCCTTTAATTAATGTGTTGCAAAATTGATCCATTTTCTTTTAACACATAAAATTTACTTGCAAATAATTTCAAGATTTCAAGTCTTCTTCATTTTTAGATCAAAGAACCCCCTAGGTCCAGGCCTACCAGGCTGTCTCTGGTGGAACCTTTTCCTCTCTCTCTAGTGCAAGCCCTTGACCTATCTTTGCCCCTGGTTGGGGTATTAACATCCATCTGGTGGGATTTTAGCTCTATGGAGGTCCGAACTAATCATCTCCCCATGTGTACCTATCCGTCGGGTGTGGCCCTGCAACAACAAAAAGTATGCCCTCCATGGGATCATAAGTCATAGGGATCATAGAAATGCCAATCACATCTAATGATCAATTTATCTAAACATGTGCATAAAACCCCCCTTTCCCATAAAAGTGCTCAAAGACGTTATGCTATTCTGCAAGCCATGTTTGGAGAGGATGTCAGGAGGTCCTATTTGGTTAATTCTCATTGGATGTGGGATGTTTCCAGGTGAAGACAAATACGGGCCATGTAAGTGGATGAGGTGGTGAGGGATGTTTGAGCAATGGGTGCAATGATGATAGGGGAATGTATGGATTACCCGTGGGTGCCTCTGAGGAGGGTGAGATGCACCGTGTCATGGATGCAAATGTTTCCAAACCCATTCAATTCCTTTTATCTTTTTATATTATTTATTTTTATTTCAAGAGACTATTTAAGGGACACTTCCCTGACATGGTGACTAGTGGTGATAATGTTACCCACAAGCATTTCACGAATATGAGAAGGTTGGCTCATGATGATACCCTCTTTCTCTTGGATATGCCACCAAGAGACACTACCCTGGCATGGTGACCATATGAATGGTAGTGTCATACCGCTACATACCCATGGACCTAATAGGTTGGCTCATGATGAGACTCCCTATCCTTGAACTAGGTCTTGATTTTATTATTTTATGGGTCCCTTTGTTTCTTACTAATAATCCTTTTATTTATTTCTCAGGGATCCTTGGGAAAATCATATGAAGGTTTTGTCCTTTTGGATTTTATCTTTTGCCATCTACTTTTACTCTCTAGGCATTTAGCCCCTTCTTCCCGCAAGGTAAGGTACAACTCTTTTCTATCTTGGAAAACCAAATTATTGAACCAATGTATGGGATGGATGAGAGGGAAAAGGATGAAAAGTTATAAGTGTGGTGGGAATGGATGATGACGTTTCATGAACCCACCCAGTAATTACTCAAATCCTGTCAAAAATAACTTGCTAGGGCATCCTGTCATTCCCCCGAGGTGTGGACAAGTGGAAAGGCATAAGGTCCAAGCACACGTCAGAAGTAAAAAGAATTAAATGAAAATAGTCAAATGTTTTGAGAATCAGAGTGACACATACCATGATACCCAGACTCATTACCTCATGTTGAAAGACCCATTTCTATTGAAGTACCAGAGTGATGGGATGGATGTTGTTGATGCTGATAAGAATGAGGCACTGAAGAAGAAGGATGGACCCTCCAGGGCTAGGCTCAAGTCAATATGGCTCTCGGTACTCCATGTCTAGGACCTGTGGGCCTCGAGACATAATCTCCTTAGTTATCCCTAGGCTGGGGGATAACATTTGGCTCCAACTCGGGGACATGTGCTCGCTGTAGAGMACATGAGAACCTTATAATGTATGCATGACATGTGACCTTCTTGATCTCAACAAAAAAACATTAGTAATCATTTGGGGTGGTGATATCACCCCCGAGTCATATATGGTACAAAAAATGAAAGTAAGCAAGCATATATAAAAATGGAAATGCAACKACTCTAGCATGAAATGCAGATGGTATATAAAATGAATGCAAAGGCCTACCTACTTACCTGAACTTACCGGTGAAGTCAAGTCTCTATCCCGTTGATGGGGTTTAAGGAGGTTTTCACTAACTGGTAATGGGCACCTTCTTCCTTCCAATGTAGATAAATAGTAGGCATCATTGACTGACTTTCTTCCAACTCTTAAGGGTCCAAGCCAAAATTGTGCACTTCCTTTGACATTAGTTGGCACTCCCTTATTTGTATCTCACATCTAGACTGTATCTCCCCCTTTGTATTCCTTGGCCTTGAACTTGGTCATTTCTTGTACAACCCTGGTGTACTGCCTTGAGGGAGGAGGGTGGGATTCTGCTGTAAAAACTTCTTGTTGGGACGGTCAGATTAGTATGTCATCTTATCCTTTCTTCAATAATTTGACAGCCCCGACTTCTTTGTATTTATATTTGTTCAAGAGTTGCTGATATTACTCTTTCTTGGGCCATTGTATCTTATCAAAGTCTTCTTCTGTAGGAAAAGGCATGTGATCAGGGGAAAATGTAGGAAGACTCTCTTTGACCAGTTCATGTGTTTCGTTAGTTCCAATATCATTACCAAATTATTACACATGGATTTTGGTCATTGGTACAATCGGGAGGTGGATTATTGTTCTGTCGTTCATAGGCACATTGATATAAGTGATATCCATCTCTAGAGTTCCTCCCAACATTGCAGTAAAATTCATGGACAATAGAATTCCCCAGACATCTAGGACATCCACCACTACAATGTCCATGTGGGTCACTATCTCAGGTTATCTTCTAAGACATACTTCTACATTCTCAACTAACCCATGTGTGGGTATGGCTCTGGACTCAAAGCCACACACATTCTTGTAAGTTCGTGTGACTTTCAAGCCCAATTTTTCCATGACCTTCAAAGAAATCATTTTAGAACCTGCCCCTGAATCTAACATACAGTTGTTAAGGCATTTGTTATTGATCAATAATGTCATGAAGAAAGGTGGATGTCCATCACACTAAACCCTAAATTGATCGGCATGTAACATAATAGGAGGTTCCATTGGTCCATCCAAGATTTTGAAAAAAAAATTAAACCTTTCTTTGATAGATGGAACCTTGATGACTTCTCTCAAGGGGATGGTCACATTCATTTTTTCTAATGCGCCTTCAAAGTCAAAATTTAAGTCCACTTTTTTGGTTTTGGGAGGATTCTTAGGAAGGAGTATGTTCATGGGTGGAGGTCTTGTTTTTTATTCCACAGGACCAATAGAGAGAGGTTGGTTCATTCTCTTTTGTCTAGTGTACACTTGGAATTCTTGTTTCTTCAAATTTTCTCTTGATTCTTGGTCAAGGTTATTTACCACCTCCATCCTAGCTTTTCTGGATGCTTCCTTTATTCCTTCTTGATGTTCCTCAAGTGTAACATTAAGGAGAATTTGAGGATCCTCAATGGTATGGTACACTATGTTCACTTGGTCATGATTTCCATTGTTGAAAGGACACTCATGCTCCCAATGTGACTCACTGCATTGTAGGTACCAAGGGTTTTCATCTAGTATGTTTGCATGGGATAAAGTATTTGGAACTTCTTGATCATTCTTTGATCTAAAAACTTGGTTCCCCTTTTGGAACTTCCCTTTTTAAGGAACCCTAGGGGATTGTTGTTGAGTCCTTTCTAGGTTGAAAATCCTATGCATCATTACCTCTTGGGTTTTTATCATGCCATCTATAGTCAATTGTAACTTTTCCAAGCTAGCAGTAATGTCTGAGGTAGGTTTGTCATTGTGGACTATCTTAGGTTTAGTGTCCATTCTGACTCTTGGGGCTGAGAAAGGATTGAATCTAGATGATGAAAGGTTGTCCTCTATCCTTGTAGCTATCTCTTGGGATTCTTGGATTGTTTGAGGGTTTTTATCTCTAAGGAGATACCCTAGCTGACCTGTAAAGGCTTTGGTATAAAGGAAAAGAAGGAATTTGTTAGAAGGATGATGGCTCACTGGGATCTTTTGCATCAATGTTTCAAACTTTTCATGGAACTCTCTAACGATATCATTCTCTTGTTTTACAAGGTTATTCATCCTTATCAACAACATGTTGAGGTATTCCTTGAAAATCCATCGTTTGAGGAATACTTCCTCTAACCTATCCATGGTTTTAATAATAGCATTGGGGAGACCATTGTCCCAACATCTATCTCCATCATGGAGGGTAGAAAAGAACAATTTCATAGCTAAATATTCAACATCATCACTGATGGGATGACGCTAGAAGGACCAAAAATTGGTCATGTGATCTTCGACAATGACAACATCATTTTCGGTGAATTTGGGCAACCACTTTTCATACTTAGGGGGTATTTGCCTACGATATCCTGATATAGTTGTCATGTCTATCGGTTTGAAAATATTGGATGACCATTGTCTTTGGTTATTGGCTTGGTTTGGAATGACGGTCTGAGTTCCCATGCTAGACATTGTGTTTAGGGGAAGATTGCCTCCAAAAAGTGATTTTACTACAGGAGAGTTTTGGGGAGGCTTTCTTCTAAAGGATTCAGGAGGGTTGGTGTACCTCCCTGAGGTTTGTGGAGTCGCCATATAGTTTTATTGAAACTATTAAAGGGATGAGGAGATAACCCTTAGTGGAGTCACTAGGTAAGCTTTGAAAAGTAAAGTCTTTTGAGGAAAGGCTTACCGAGAAGTCTCATCTTTGAGGAGAATCTACTTAGTGTTCCCCAACAACGACGCAAAAATGTTATCACTCAATTTGTACTTATTCCAAAAGAAAAGGTTAAGGGAAAGAAAATTGGCATAACAAGAGGTTATCCTATCATTGTCTCCTCAACAGGATACCTCTTTCTATTTAGGGTTGATGGCCTAGGGGAGATGTCCTTGGTGACTTGGGGGTCTAAGAAGGAAAAGGTTAAAGTGTCTATAAAAACATCCCCTCTCACAAGTCACACTGATCATAAATTCCCAAGGTTTTGACCAATGAAGTAATGAAGTATTTAGATGTACCCGCCCAGAACACAACAACAAGAAAATATATCTTTTGCAAGCACAACTTGTTGTTAGTAATTCATAAAACCATGGACTTAATCAATAAAAGAAATAGTTGATATATAATGAAGAAAATGGAATTTTATAACATCAATGTTTATGAGATGATTTCTTCACAATAAATGCCTTGAAAGAGCTTCAAAATGACCCAAAATAATCACTCATTAATACCAAAGTACTAGCATTTGTCAAAATCAAATTAGGTAGTGTATAAATCAACTTTACAATTGATTTTAGGTTCTTTTAATGCTGCAATAGATGGTTGTATATTAATTTTGTAACAACAACAAATAGGTTAGTAGATTAGTCTATTCTTGCGTTAGGAATATTTAGTAGAGAGCTTAAGGTAAAGGTTTTGAGGATGGATTTTATCAATCACTCAATTGTAAGGCTTAGATCAATGCTTTTAGGGTAAATGGAGTCTCTTTGAAAAACAACAATCTTGAAGGAACAAAATGATAATAAGAGAGATAGAGACAAGAAGGTTAATGATTGAAGTGTTGGTAGCCCAAGGCTTCAATCACTAAACCTTAGGGGGAAAATGGCCACTAGGAAGTAGGTAACCCTAGACCCTAGCAGTTTTCCTCCTTCTTAGCTCAAAGATGAAGTAGATGATGTCTAGATGAAGAAAACGATGCTAGGGTGTTGCAATGGCAAGGAAATTAGCACAAATCTTCAAGAAAATAGGGTTTCTAGCATAATCTAGTAGGTGAAAGTTATTAAGGCAAGAACAATAACATGTTCTTTAGCCTCCTAGGGCTTTAAGCTAGAAATTTCACAATCCTAGAATAAATCCAAGATAAATACACCATAACCATTCAATGAAGAATAATTGTAGAAAATTTACTTACATTCACCAAGAATCATCTAGCAATAGGCGTAGTTGAACACTTCCACCAAGAAAAATTCTAAAATACACCAAAAATATCCTCCTTCAAGAAGTGTGCACCAAATTTCAGCCAAGAAACCCTAATTAGGGCACAAATTTCAGACCTCACTTAAGTGTGAGTGAAAGATGATGAAAAACAAGAGTGATTTCCCCCTTATTTATATAGTTACAATGACCTTTATTTTACAAATTAGGTCAAAAAGGCCGACATGGCCAGTTTACATGTAATATCCAGTTTTTACATAAAAATGAGAATTTAAACCCTAAATCAAGCAGAATAGGTGATTTCATACCCCTTTAGGGTGACATTAGGCCTCACTAGTGAAACATTGGCCTCCAAGAGAAAAACTTTAGGACTCCCAAGGCCTCTGGATCAATCCACATGTGCCACTTATCATATAACTGCCTCCAAAGTGTCCATGAAATGCTGGTGACGTCAAGGGTCATGGGCCTTTCAAGAACAACATCATAGTAGGAGAGAAAGATCCCCCTGGGTATAGGCATGCCAAGATGTCTCTGGTGGAACGTCCTCCTCTCTCTTTGGTTCATGCCTTTGACCTGTCTCTGCCCCTGGCTGGGGTCTCAATATCCATTTGGTGGGATTTTATCCCTATGGAGGTCCAAACTAATCATATCCACATGTGTACCTATCCATTGGGTGTGGCCTTGCAACAACAATAAGTACACCCTCCATGGGCTCATAAGTCATAGGGATCATAGCAATGTCAATCACATCTAATAATCAAGTTATCTAAACATGTGCATAAAACCCCCCTTTCTCAAACAAGTGCTCAAAGACGTTATGCTATTCTGCAAGCCAGGTTTGGAGAAGACGTCAGGAGGTCTTATTGGGATAATTCTCATTGGATGTGGGATGTTTCCAGGTGAAGAAAAATCCATGCCATGTAAGTGGATGAGGTGGTGAGGGATGTTTGAGCAATGGGTGCAGTGATGATAGGGGAATGTATGGCTTACTTGTGGGTGCGTTTGAAGAGGGTGAGTTGCACCTTGTCATGGATGTAAATGTTTCCAAGCCCATTCAATTCCTTTTATCTTTTTATCTTATTTCTTTTTATTTCAAGATACTAGTTAGGGGACACTTCCCTAGCATCGTGACCGGTGGTGACAATGTTACCTACAAGCATTTCATGAAGATGAGAAGGTTGGCTCTTGATGAGACCCCCTTTCTCTTGGATATGCCACCAAGAGCCACTACCCTAGTGTGGTGACCAACTGAATGGTACTTTCATACCACTACATACCCATGGAACTAATAGACTGGATCATGATGAGACCCTCTATCCTCCAACTAGGTCTTGATTTTATTATTTTATGGGTCCTTATGTTTCTTTATGAGAATCCTTTTATTGATTTCTCAGGGATCCCTAGGCGAAGCATATGAAGGTTTTGTCCTTTTGGATTTTATCTTTTTCCAGGTACTTTTACCCTCTGGGACTTTAGCCCCTTATTCCCACAAGGTAAGGTACAACCCATTTCTAGCTTGGAAAACACAATTACCGAACCAATGTATGGGATGGATGAGAGGGGAAAGGATGAAAAGTGATAAGTATGGTGGGAATGGATGATGAGCTTTCACGAACCCACCCAATAAAAACTCAAAACCTATGGGAACCAACTTGATAGGGAATCCTTTCATTCCCCCCAGGTGTGGACAAGTGGAAAGGCATAAGTTCCAAGAACACATTAGGAGTAAAAAGAATTAAATGCACGTATTCAAACGTTTTGAGAATCAGAGTGACACATACCATGATAGACAAACTCATTACCTCATGGAGAAAAACCCATTGTTGCTGAAGGACCAGGCCGATGGGATGGATGCTACTATTTCTGACAAGATGGATGCGTTGAAGAAGAAGGATGGGCCCTCCAAGGCTAGGCTCAAGTCAATATGGCTCTTGGTACTCCATGTCTAGGACCTGTGGGCCTTGAGACATAATCTCCTTAGTTGGCCCTAGGCTAGGGGATAAGAATTCCCATGCTTGGTTCAAGGTAGACTAGACCTGTAATCCATGGATATGGACTCCCAAGGAATATTAAGAGTAGGAAGAGGGGTGTATAGTCCCTATTTATTGATGGTGAGTTTGGTAATGGATCAGGAAGTGTAGGATCTAATGTACCAGTGAAAATATTGTCGAAGTTTCGACTAATAAAAATTATTTTGCAGTATTGTCACTGTTTTGTTTACAACAAAGTGTCTATCCACTCGACTATAATGAGATTCCCAGATAATATTTGCACACTCACATGAAGGAACACAAATATGGCTTAGATGGCATAACAATCGATCCTGTAGATGAAATTATGGAACTAGTTTTCCTATGCTCAATATTTGATATGTAGCAACAAAGTCAGAGTCATTATTTCATAATTATGGCCACCCAGGCGTATCATGCCCATAGGAGTTAAGAAATATGGTTAGTTCCACAACCCGGGGTCGAATGAGGCAGTGTGCAACATGGTTGGTGATTCCCTTCTTGTACTTTATTTTCAAGTGGAATTGTTGCAGGTACATGGACCACTTCTGATGGCGGTCATTCTGTAACTTTCCTTGTGTCTTAATGAATTGAAGAGGCCTATGATTGGTGTGGATGATATTTCCCTTCCCTAGAATGTAATTCTTCCACTGTCGACATGACTAAACAATGGAGTACATATCTTTTTCATAGGTGGGGTATCTGTGAACAACATCAGAAAGTGTTTCATTGCGATAGGCCACTAGATGCCCATGTTGAATGAGGAATACACTGATATTGTAATATGAAGCATATGTGTCAATCTCAAATGGCTATTGAAATTTTGACAAAATAAGGATTGGTGTTGAGTAGAGTCGGATTTCAAATATTCAAATGTTTTATGTTGGGACACAACCTAAACAAAATTGTCTTTCGTTCCACCCTTGGTCACCTATCTTAGGGCTCAAGCGATATGAGAGAACCCCAACACAAACCTATAGTATAAGTTGAGAGGCCCAAGAAGATGTGGATCTCAGTCAGTTTCTTTGGGGCCGACCAATCATTGATGACTTGGATATTGGTCGGATCCACATGTGCACCCTGATCATCCATGATGCATCCCATATATTGGATTCTTTGCATGATGAATGAGCACTTATCCAAATTGACATATAACTTGTGTTGTCACAGGGTGCCAAAGAACTATTGAATTTGGTCCAAATGTTCCTCCTAGGTTTTGCTAAATATGAGGGCGTCATCCAAATATACAGACACAAAGGAGTTTTTGAATGGCCATAATATATCATCCATCATCTGCATGAATGTGGTCAGGGAATTACTCAAGACAAAATTCATGACTAGCCTCTCAAAGAGACCTTATTTGGACTTCAAGGTTGTCTTAAATACATTAGTTTTCTCAATTGACCCCTAGTGGTGGCCTAACTTCAGATCAATATTATTGAAAACAAATTCTCCCTTGCGATGATCGATAAGATCATCAATCTAGGGGAATGGGTAATGATTCTTGAATGTGATCTTTCTTAGGGCCCTGTAATCAATACAAAGTCACCATGTACCATCCATCTTTTGTACTAGAACAATTGGGCTCCTGCAAGGTGAGGATATTGGTTTGATGTAGCCCTTCATGTTTAATTCTTAGATCTGGTGTTTTATTTCTTCATTCTCCATAAAATAATTCATGTATATAGGGCCATTAGGTATGGAATCACTAGGTGTCAAATAAATTGAATGATTTACCTGAAAATGCAAAGGCAACCCAATAGGTGAGGCAAAGATGTATTTGTGCTCTTCTACTATCTTGTCCACATGTTGTTGTTGTGTAGAGAGATCCCATCCATAGATTTTGGTGGTTGCAGTGACCTTCCTTTCACCTTATGACTAAACCATAAAGAGGAAAAATATCCCAGTCTGAGAGACTAACTTTCTACAATTCTTTGTGGAGATTAAAGAGACCACAATAGTTGGGACTGCCTCCATTACCCTGTAGATTTGACCTCCCAAAGTAATAATGATCCTACATGGTCTAGATTCATAAAAAAAATGACACTTCAACATACATGGTTGTCCTAAAAAAACATCAAAAAATTCAGAGGGGGAAACATCACATAATACCTCATCTTTGAAGGGTTTGATGTTGTAGTGTAGGTGATATTGTTGGATGGTGCAAACGTCTTGTCCCTTTCCGAGCCAACATATGGTGTATGGATGAGGATGTGGCATCATTTTTAGGTTCAACCTATTTATGACCTCTACTAATATCAGGTTCTTATGGATACCATTTTCAACAATGAAATGAAGTGGGGTCCCCTTAACCCACATCTATGAGTGGAAGAGGTGCTCCCCTTCTTCAGACTCCTTTTGTTCCTCTGGTTGTATTTTTAAGGTAATGATGGTGACACTTGGTTTTGCATCAATGATCCATTTTCCATTTTATAGTTCTGAATTAGATTATGAGTCAACATCTRACCCTGAGGATTTCGTCTCAACCAAGAATGACCATTTGGAGTGACATTCATCAGTGTTGTGCTAAGGACTTTTGTGGAACTCACACCATTTTCCAGTGTCCTTCTTCGATTTCCCACTACATTTCTTTGTTGGTGGCTTGGACTAGTTTTCCTGGGGTTTTCCATCCTTTCTATGTCCTTTTCCCTAGGAGTTAGGTCCACATTTACTAGGCTTCTACTGTGATGGTTTTGCAGAACTAAAATCCTTCTTATTCTTTTGCTGGATTTGAGAGCATATTGTTAAGCAACTCCCAGTGAGGAGATGTCTAGGAAATCCATATATGTTTGGATGTACCTATGTAGGCCACTGCATTTATTTAGAACCAGGTTCCACTCATAGTATTTAATGCCAAAATTTGTGTGTAAGGTATGGAAGATGTTGGTGTACTCTGACACTGTCTGGTCTCTCTCCTTACACATAGTTGTCCATCTCGTGTACTGGTCATAATAATTTCCAATAGGGTAGTATTTATCCTTGAGGGAATAAAACAAAGTCACCCAAGTAGGCCCTAGCCAAAACATTTATGACTCATCTTCGACATGTTGCTCACAATAAGTCTCTCACCAATCTCTGACATGGGGAAGGGACTTAAGGAGAACAAGGTGATTTTTTCACTATTGGAATTTTTTTGGATAGAGAAATAACCCTGTAGTAGAATTAACATTTTTTCCAAAGTGTCCATGTCTATCTAGCCTTCAAATAAAGGAATATCAAAGATAAATTGTACCTTAAAGAGCATCGCACCTCCAACATGACTATTGGTTGAAGATGCCTCCATTGTTGTTGGAAATCGTCGAAGAATCTGGGTGCAATTATCCATCATCTCATTCCTCTATCACATGATGTCTTCCTCAAGCAACACTTTGATGATATCTCCTTCTCTATTCTCTCTCTTTTCTTTAGCCATGGGAGGCTACTTGGGTTGGTGGGAGAGTTCTTCCCCAAGATCAACTATTTCAAGACCCAACTCTTGGTATCTTGACCTTGTCAGGGACATGCACAGATAAACAACAAAGAGTTGATTTCTCTGATGGCACTGATATAGATTATATTGAGAATGACATAAAGGCAGATATATAACAGATATAGAAAAAGGGAATACAAAGAGATATTTCAAGGAGCGCAATAATAAAATAAAACTCGTATTTTATTAATTACTGTCTCAAATACAAAAGACTATAAAATTCAAAGCACACAAGCTAACTAGAATGGTGGTAGATTATATATGAAGAGAGAGATGTGTTAGCTATGCTGATTACCAAGAATATGATTACAAATAGGATGAAAAGGAATTTTAACATAAATCATCAATGATAAAACCCTAAACATCCAAAAACCTAACCTCGTAGGATGAAACACCAAAAGGTTTGTGCGCCTCAATGTGGTTAGTTGATATGTCTACTTCTCGAGGGCACAAATGTTTTATACAATMTCCATATGGGGTGCTCGATACCTTGTCGAAAAKGTGTATCCAAGGAGTACACATTTTGTTCATTCTATAAATTTCCTTCCGCTACATGTTAAGTGTTGTTGAGCCAAAAAAACGTCGTTTAGGGCCTCAAAACTACCCCACAAGTTTGGGACCAAAAAATCTGTATAAAATTGCCAAKATGTGGACCCATTCCGAATTAATGGAATAGGTGGGTGGCCACTAGTATMCACCTATATCATTGGTATCAGAGAAATTTTATTTGGGGTGTTTTTGGAAAGTTACAAGATCTAGGAATTTTCTTAAGAAGAAAGTTGTAGAACACTAGCCATGGTGGATGAGTCTGTTCACAAAAACCTTCGAGATCTAGAAAAAGAGAGATTTGCAAGTCTAGAAGATAAATTCATTGACATCTCTTGCAAATTTCCCATCCTCATTATGTCTCTAACAATAAATCTCATACCTTTAGGGGAGGCTAGAGGCTCTAACTTAGATATTAGATCAGAGGGGAAACCATGAGAAAATGAAGACCCAAAAAAGGAGTCGAGGAAATATCCTGAGAAAGATTAGCCAAGATCCAATACCATTACTCCTTCATAGTCCTTATTTAAAATGGAAGTGAAAGTGGATATCAAGCCATAACAAGGTGAGATCGATGCAGTAAAGTTGAATTATTAGTTGTAAATATTAGAGGTCTATTTTAGTGTCCACCATATGGAAGAAGAACATAAGGTTTCATTTGCTAGACTAAAATTAGAGGGCTATGCATTAACCTAGTGGGAAATTCACACAAAAAAAATTATGATAGAGAGTGATCCACCAGTAACTAAGTGGGAGGATTTCAAAAAAATCATTAAGTCTTGGTTATACCCTATTGGGTATGTAGAGGAACAATGGATCCATTGGAATTACTTCATGAAAAGGAAAGGGAATAGTGTGCAAGAGTACACCATCGAATTTAGGAAGATGACTATCATGTTGGGTATCTCTCCCAAGAACCAAACTACACTCCTCAAGTATTTCGGGGGTATACACAATAATTTTTGAAATAAAGGGATGTTATTCAAGCCTACAATAGTTGATGAGGCCTATGTGCAAGCACAATATTTGGAAAATATGGGCCATAAGAAAGGAAAATGAAGTGGTTCCAAGAAGAAAGAGCATTAGTATGCTTCCAATGATGGGAAGAATAAATGGAAAGGGAAATACAAGAACATGACAACCACTGCACATCAGTTGAAGGATCAAAATAACCACTATAACCATTGCAATATCGATGGTCACACTGAAAAAAAGTGTTGGAAAATACATCTAGAGATAAACCCTAAGAATCGTAAGAAGATTGCCAAGAAGAAGAACCTTATAGCCATGGACTCAAGCAACCAGGTAGGRAAAACCTTAGATGTGGATGAGAATATCGCCTACACTTCAATGTAGAACAAGGTGAATCTGAGTAGCCTTCATCAAAAGGAAGAGAAGGATATAAAAAAATTATTCCATATCAAGATCCACCTCATGAAGACTAAGGTAGATGCTCTATTCAATTCCGGGTCACAAGCCATTCTCATAGTAGCCGATATAGTCAACAAGATTGGGTTGGAGGTTCATGATCATCCTAGCCCATATCCATTGGGGTGGGTAAAACATGATGCAAATATCAAGTTCATGAAATAGTGTAAGATCAAATTTGTTGTAAGTGCATATTTTATTGATGAAGTGGAGTTATATGTAGTACCTCTTGACATGTGTAGAGTAGTGGTTGGAATCCCCTACATGTATATGAGGAATGAAATATTCATGAGGAGAGGAAAATGGTATAACCTAATCAAGGATGGAAAGTATTTCATCATGAATGAACATAAAGGTAAATTGAATATCTCACTGGTAAGTTCCAACCAAGCCAAAAAGTTGATTAGTTCAAGTAAGAAGTATGTTTTTATTTTCTTATGAGAGAATCAACTAGGTGATGAATCAGTAAAAGTGAATGCACCTTGCAAGGATGTACTAAAAAGAAGAAACAATAGTTGGAGGAGTCATTACATGCATACAAAGGAGTGTTCTAGGATCCTAAAGGACTTCTAGTGAAGAGGGTGTAACATCTTGCTCTACTGAGCACACTTTTATTGACTTATTCTTTGAGGACACTTGCGTGCAAGTGATCCGGTTATGGTATATTATGATTTTGTTTTTCTTATGGGTTATATATGATGATGATGATGTATTGTAACTTACTGTTAATATGTTGTATATATATTGGCAGATGCTATTAATGAGTTGTTTTGAGTGTGCATGACACATGACAGGTTACATATGTCGATGGAATCAATGGACTTCCTTGGACACTGGACTGAGTTAGTAAGTGGATTGTATTTCGATTTAGTATTTCATTTCCACACTTGTAACATATGATTGATTATAGTATGATTATGCATATAGATTATTGATAGTGTTTTTGTCAGTGGATGCAGGCTTGACGATGCTTGGTAATTCGACTCACATAAGAACTAGAGGGGCCATGCACAAAAACCAAACATTGAGGGAGAGGTCTGAAAATGACCCTGCCACAACCTACTAGCACTCCCACTGTGGCCAGAACTGTAGGCTAACGATTACCTAGTTTTAGTGGTCAACGATGTCATGAGGGTAGACTGAGACAGTCCCTCACAAATATTCTAAGGGGTGTGCAATAAGGCATAGTCCTTATTGCTTAGAATCCCTTAGTCTCTCACAAGGCCGACGAAATGGAGTATTGACTCCAAAGGGGTGGACAAAATTCCAAAACTAGTCAAAGGAGAGTGCCCCCCTTGCAGCATGGAGGTGCATCTTGAAGGGAACGTCACGTAATTAAACTTGAGTCAATAAATCTAGGTTTCCTAGAAAACTTTGAAATGATTAGACCTTGTTGGATTAAAATTATTAATTAAAAAATAGATTATTAATTATAAATCCTAACAAAAGTATAAGAATAAGTCTAAGTCTAAATTTAAATAAAGCACCAAATGAATTATGACATGAGTTAAAGATTTGAGATAAATCAAATTCTAGTAAACAATAGGTAAAACCTAAAGATTTGATAAAATGCACATGTGTGGATGAAATTAATAAAAAGGGATTTTTAAATAGAAATAAATAATAACTTGAGAGAATGTGTGTACATAGAATAAAATATTGAGTCAACCTACCACTAGTCTAACTAGAAGAATAAGCCTAATCCAACTCCAACTAATATCTAGTTAGGAGACACTCATTAAATGAGATTTTGGGGAACAAAGGGACAACTAAGAGAAAAAATAAGAACACATTGGGGAATGTGAGGGAATTTGGCTTTTCAAATAAATAAAAAATTGGTAATTGCTTATGCAAGTTGGGGAGAGTATGACAAGTGTGTGGGTGAATAATCATAATTAATTTAAATTAAAGAGTTAAATAATTGTGCATGAGGACAGGTGTCAGTGAGGAAGATTTATATAAAACAAATGATGTAGAAGGGAAAAGGGGGGATGTTTTGAGCACTGTTATGGTGTCGAATTTTGATTTGACTATGTTTTACTTGTTAGAGTTGGGACTCCAAGCTTGTGAAAAGAGTGGAAGCTATTGTGTTTTGTTTTTGTGCTTGGCCCCTTTGCGGCTCGGGGGGCTAAGGGGGAAGAAAAGTACCCCTAGAATTGGTTGGGAGGTATCGGTGAAGTCTCTCTGATTGGAAAGCAAAAGCAAGGAGGACGAACACAAGATTCCAAATTGAAGATTAGTAGGACGTATCAATAGGACTTTTGGTTATGGTATTCCTTGTTATAGTTATTTTTATTGTGAAATAGATAAATATTTCATGTAAGCCACTGTATTATTTAAAAATATATATATCTAATGGTTAAAACTAGTGATTTTTCTTGGAAATATGCATGGTTACTATGTATGAATCAACTGGTAGAAGAATATATATTATTCTATCATTATACAATTACTCATTTCAGTTACATAAATAATTCTAGTACATTATACCCTTCCAATTGATATTATAAAATTATTCTGAATATCAATGATTCAAGAATCAGATTCACATGGTAGGTGATATATTATTATAATGTAATTTAAATAATATTAGGCACCTACACTAATGGTTTCTATTTCTATTGTTGACTTGGAAGTGAGAATTGTTACAGTGTACTCAATTTGTGATATTTAATGATATTCAGAGGGGATTATTGTCAATGGTTTCCAATGTGCTCAACTGAGAGGATATGTATATATTGTAATATTGTTTGAATTGATCCTTCTTATCATCTCACCTTAATACATCCAAAAGAAGAACTGATGATATATATATATATATATATATATATATATATATATTACTATTGTCACTATAATTACATGACCTTCAACCAATGTTCTCTGATACTTAATGATGGACATAAAACATTAACAAAATCATTTAACTGCATTTACACTCTTAACCGACAGACCCAAGTTACTTACTCTAATTTGAAATTATCATCAAACCAAAATTTGACTATTACATAAATTACAGATCTTTCCTTGGTTCCGAGATGTCAGGCAAGCCCGTTTTGGGGTATATTCTCAACCACTACATTTTGGGAAATGTGTGTTATCCCTCTGGCTAAATATTGTGTGATTAAGCCAGATGGACACTTAAATCTAAGCCCTTATCTTCTCGGGATTTATTTGTAGGAATTATCCCTTTTTACCTTGACAATTTTCATGTGACAGAGGGATGGAACCATTCGCTTTCCCAAAAAGGTTTTATTCAGAGCTATGGGACTCTGGTTCTCTGAAGGTTCTTCAACTCCAACACTCCCATTTAGTTTTGGGGTATATTCTCAACCACTACATTTTGGGAAATGTGTGTTATCCCTCTGGCTAAATATTGTGTGATTAAGCCAGATGGACACTTAAATCTAAGCCCTTATCTTCTCGGGATTTATTTGTAGGAATTATCCCTTTTTACCTTGACAATTTTCATGTGACAGAGGGATGGAACCATTCGCTTTCCCAAAAAGGTTTTATTCAGAGCTATGGGACTCTGGTTCTCTGAAGGTTCTTCAACTCCAACACTCCCATTTAACCGAAGTGTTACTAGCCGAACTCGGCCATGATCTAGGTTGACCGGAAGATGTAGGTTCTACCCTATCCTTCCACCCTCCTTCTCGCTATTGGTTATGGATTTATTCAGACAACTGGAGGGATTTCTCCTCACCCGAGATTCTATAGTGGAGATCTACTCCAGAAATATGGTATTCGAAGTTTCTTCACACCAAACAACTTTGAACTAATTCTCCTAAATAGACGAACTGGAAAACTCCCGAAGAGTTCAAGGATCAACGGTCCAATTCTCCTACATTTGGACGATCGATCAACTTCAACTTCGGGCTTTAGGGTTCCTTTCTCCTAATCACCACCAAACTCCCAAACTCAATGTCAATTGGCTAAGGGTAGATATTCACGGGTCCACTTTTAACTGCTGGACGCACGATCAAGATTGACTCCTCAAGCATTGACTCCGGGCTTTGAGACTTCGGGACTTTTTCGCACCAAAGAATTATTCACCCACAACCTTTCAGATAGCTGAATTCTGAATACTCAGAATCTATGGACACATGTACCCAACAATTGACGGTTAGGATTTACTCCAGACTTAGGGAATTCAAATAATTCTCTACTTCGTGAAACAAAAACCAGTTTCTCCCAAAGTATCGAATTGTTGAATCACTCAGAATCCAACGGCTCGCACTCTCCTAGTAATATACGGTGTTGATTCACTCTGGGACTTTGGAGCTTCAAGGATTTTTCCTGACTTACAACAACAACTCAAAACTACCAGAGCAACGAAGTCCGAAGGACTTGGGGTTTTAACAATCGTTCTCCTTTTCTTTCATCCAAAATCTATGAGGGATTATGATATCTCCCAAATAGATCTTGTCCACTCACCTCAAAACAAGGAGGTTCTCCTCTTGGGGACTTACTCTCACTATCCCTCCTGAGCTTCTTCACTTAAAGGACTCGAACCTTGGTGCACACTTTGCACTTCTCTCCTGAGCTTGGGACTTAAAAGAAGTCACCTACGCACTCCTTGCACTATCTCACCTCTGAGATTTTGTACTCCTGTGAATATATGTGCACTTCTTTCACCTACTCTGTGTAAGTTTTTCAATATCTCTCCTGAGCTTAGTTCTTCAGAAGTTAAGGCCTCTGCTCGCCTTGAGTGGTATATGTGCACGCCTTGCATCGTTTCTTCTGAGATTGGGCCTTCAAGGAGTCCGTTTGCTCACTTCTGGTGTTGGAAATGGGCATACTTTGCACTGTGACACTCAAAAGAGAAACTTTGAGTCTTAAAACATAATATTAACTCATTCTCAGAATAGACAATTACACAGATTCATAATTACTTCATCACAGTGTCCTTTTGGTTTAGAAAGTACAAAGTAAGCTTACAGTTTCCTCTAAGTATTGGAGAGATTTTCGCTTCTCTTCCTTTCTCTTTCATATATATATATATATATATATATAATGTTGACTCATTGTATCTACTTACTTGATTGTTCAATGGAGGACTGTTACAATATTGAATAATGATTGATGCTTGTATTTCCTTGAGGGAAGAGATTTTGTTTATTAGTGAGTAATAATTATATGATATATTTCATATAGAGATGGCACATTATCTAGATGATAGTTAATTATTGTTATTCTAAGGGAAGGAAAAACTGTCTAGTATTTGAGGATTTGAATGATTAAATTTTCGTTATGAATAAGCACTTTACTATTATTTTAATCTTGAGTTTAGATTTGAGTTTAGGTATGGGAATTAGATGCTTCCTTGTTCCTTAGAACAATCTCCAGTATTGAGACCTTAAATGGTCAAAATCAATCGGATGAATCCTGGACTTGAGCGTTGATTGTGTGTCTTGGAGGTCCTAACCTTGCAGGTAGGTTGAATGGGTAGATATCCTAGATGGATTTGTGTTATGATTTATTCTATTAGTAGCAATGGTGTTGTATAATGGAACTTGCAGTGTAGGATGTAAATGAGAAATGAATTTGTAATATTGAAGTAATGATATTACCAACTTAACAAGAATTGTGACCTCAAAACGAGAACTCTAGCCAAAAAAACTCATATTTTTGCATTAAAAACATGAAAATCAACCCCAAATCAAAAAGTGGTGCTACTGGTAGCACCATTTTTTTCAAACGGGGTCAAAATTACAACATTTTTCAGGCATGACCTTCAAAACTCATACAATAGATTAGAAAAACCTTAAAATTAATGCCTCAATAAAAAAATGATGATAACTAAAGCAAAACCAAATTTCTAAACGTTAAAATTATGGCTCATTTCAACCTAATTGAAACCGTGGTTTTGACAATAGATTCCTATGCAAAACAAAACTCCAAAATTGGATACAAAATGGTCACTTAAAAATTTATTTACCAATATTTTTTTTTCTTCTTAAATTTACATTGAAAAATAAATAAATAGAAAGGACAAAATCTTCGCAACTTTTTTTTTTAATGAAACAAAAGGCTCATTCAAAAAAATATATTCAAAACCCAAATTATATAAAATAATAATAAAAAATAAACATTAAAAAAAAGGGTAAAANTTAATATATAAACTATATGTTATAGTTTATATATAATATAAAAAATTTAATATGACGATGATGATGATTAACGTCCACTAAGACCAAATTGGTCTATCAGACCTTAAGAGGGTAAGTGATTTATTACTCACAATTATTTAGAATTTTGTTTCTGTGCTCGAAAAGCATTAAGAAAAGCTTTCCAAGATCACCATAGTTTTGTTGAGTTAAGAGGTTAGGAAGGTTGGTAGTGTGACAAATATTTTGAAAATGAGATCTAATGTGGGTATAGGCTAGACAATCTAAGAGAAAGTGTTTTTCATCTTCAACCTTCTTAGTGTCACAAAGGTGACACACTCTTTCATCCCATGGTGTTTTATGAATTGACCAACGCCCCGTTTCACTATGGAGCTTGTGAGAATTTGTTCTTATCTTAGCAATGTTTATTTTTTTCTTTACACTCGTCAAAAGAGATAGATAATTTTGATCTTCTAGGTTAGGGTTGATTACATCCTTATAATACCTTAACTTTCTTTTTTCCTCTAACTCTTTATCACACCACATTTTCTCCTTAAATTTGATAGTCATTTTCTTTTAGTTTTATATATAATTTTAATTTTTTTGTTTTTTTTTGCTCTTTAGTTTTCTTTATTCTTTTTTTTTTAATATAAATTTGCTTTTAAATTTTTGTTTATTTTTATTAATTTCAATTGTTTTCTTTTTCTTAGTTTTTTTTAGTTTTTAATTTATCAAAAAAAAATCAAATTATATTTTGTTTTGCTAAATATTCAAAAATAGTGTTATTTAACTACAATTATTTTGTATGTATTGAAGTAAAGATAAAAAATGTGTTAAAAATTATGTTTTCCACTATATTTTAAAAGTATGGAACTATAAATTAATTAAGGAGACACAATTATATGAAAAATCTTAATTTCAAAAAAATAAATAGTAAAAAATATTTTTAAGATTGAAAGAAGCATGGAAAAATGACTAAAAACATTATTGAAAAACAAATTTGAAAATTTTGAAAATAGAAGAAGAATAAGAATTTAAAAAATATATTGTGGAAATATTATGAATCAGAAAATTTTAAATATCAAATACCACCTAAAAATGGAAGGGGGTTCTACCAGTAGCACCATTTTTGAAAACAGGGTAAAAAATGAGACCCTTGAAAAAACGAGAACTCGACAAAGTTCTCACTAAGTTGGTAATATTGTTAAAAGAACACTTCTTCATTATGGAACAAACTTAGGGTCCAAGACCCTAGTTTTCTTCAATTTTTGTGCCCAAGACCCTTAAAAATATTCTTGTGTTGGGTTCAAAACCCATAAAAATCTTCTATTGTATTATTCATGGGCACTCGCCATATTCACCACACTCGCCATGCACCACTCCATACTACTCCATATTCACCAATGCTCATAATTTTCTTGTATCTTCTATATTTTCTTACTCTCTCCATACCATGGTAGGGGTAGACTCATTCACCCCTTACTTACCTCACCTCCCTCATCCTCGACTCTGCTCCTACCCTTCTCCTTATCTCTTCATCATTTCTCCTCCCTTACTGATCCAGATTTTATGAGCAAAACGAAATGAATACAGATTATTAACATGTGCTTAACACAAAATAACAGAGATACAGTAAAACTGTTTTTCTATTCAATAACGAAATAAGATGAAACTGTAAAATGCAGCAGAAACAAGCTTGCTGGAATGGTGGCGGCTTATCTCTGAGAAGAGATGTGACGGCAATGCGCATTCACCGGAAGAAGGTTACAATGAGGCTCTGAAGGCCTTTTTACAATAATCAAGAATGTAAAAAACCATAGACATCCAAAAACCTAACCCTAGGAGATGAAGCGCCAAAAGTCATGTGGGCCCTGTTTGGGTAAGTTAGTACATCAAATTCCTGGGGTGGTAACTTTTGCATACGATCTCCGTTTTAGGCGTGTGATAGACCGTTGGAAAGGTATCGTCGAGGATATTAATTTTGGGGGATCAATCATGACTCTAGCTATCATTGAGGAGATCGATCATGAAAAACCTTCATTTAGGCCCTCAAAATGGCCCCGAAAGTTAAAACTGCTAAAAATAGTAAATTGCCAAAATTGTCAGAAAACTATTTTGAGCTAGTTGGAAAAGGTGGGTGGCCACCAATATCCATCTGGATCAATCTTTCCTCCTTAGGAAGAAATGGTCTCCATTGTGTTGAGGTCCCCCATCAGATGAGGAAATTTCTGCTGAATTTGGCCCCGGGTAAGCCACTTGCCTTGATGCAGGAGCTGCCCTGCTTTGATGACTCGATAAAGTTGGATCCTTTGTTGTCGAGTGCCTTTGATCTGTCTTTCCACAATATGATCATTGGATGCCTGTTGTAGGCAGTCGAGGTTGAGCTTTGTTGGTGTCAGTTGTTTTGCTACTTCTGAGGTGTCCAATAATGGTGGGAAATAAGGGCGAAGGAGATCCACGTTGAACACTGGGTGCAGACCAAGGAAAGGAGGAATGTTGAGCTCAAAAGAATTATCTCTCATGGCCTTGGTGATAGTGTACGACCCATAATGGAGTGGGTGAAGCTTCCGATGGGGTCCTGTAAGGCGTTTGTTTTGCAAGTGCAACCAAACTTTGTCGCCCACCTGAAACTTATGCGGCACCCGATGTTGATCATGGCGTTGTTTGTACTTGTCATTGGACTT
>SNQJ01S0007788.1:65328-84021 GCA_010110895.2 Picea sitchensis | reverse complement strand
TTAATTATAACTATTTTTTTTTTATGTATTGAAGTAAAGGTAAACAATTTGTTAAAAATGTTGTTTTCCACTATATTTTAAAAGTATGGAACTATAAATTAATTAAGGAGACACAATTATATGAAAAATCTTAATTTCAAAAAAATAAATGGTAAAAAATATTTTTAAGAATGAAAGAAGTATGGAAAAAGGACTAAAAACACCGTTGAAAAAAAATATTAAAAAATTTGAAAATAGATGAAAATAAGCATTTAAAAAAAATATTGTGCAAATATTATGAATCAAAAAATTTAAAATATCAAAATACCACCTAAAAAGGGAGGGGTGCGCTACCGGTAACACCATTTTAAAAAACAAGGTAAAAAATGTGACCCTTGAAAAAATGAGTACTTGACAAAGTTCTCGTTAAGTTGGTAATATTGTTAAGTATGTTAATGTCGAGTAACATTTGTTCTTTGATATTTAAAAAAAAATAAAAATTGTACCACTATTGTACTCACTTACATTTATGTCATAATAGAGGGGTTGTTACATATGGTATCAGAGCGTGTTCAACCCTACGACATTGGACCTTTACACCTTCCACTGGGTTAAATGAATGATTAAATCTATATTTCTAATTAAATTATGAAATCATACATGCAGGTAATCATGGTTAGAGGATGTAGAGGAGGTAGACGACGTGGTGCTGGAGGAAGTGGTGTGACACCTCTAATAGTACCCATGCCAGAAGATTCTAACCCCCAGGGAGAAAAATCGACCACTGAGTAGGAGCAGGTTGTTGTGGGAGATGTGGTAGGTATGATGAGATCCTTTCAGAGGATGTCAAAGGCATTGATCAACCATCTGGATAGAGATGAGGGAAGAGTGTCTATTCCTAATGAGAGTTCAGAATGCACCCTAACTGGTAGTATTAATATACATAGAGAACTCAAGAAGGTGAAATTTATGGAGTTCTGAGGTACCAAGGACGACTTATCTGTCGAGACATGGTTGGAGAACATGGTGATGTTCTTCACATTTTGTGATTACACCTCCAACATGAAGTCCGCATGGCGGTATTTCAGCTGAAAGGGAGTGCTCTTCTCTGGTGTAAGACGCTCCTACCTCAGCTAAACATGGCCATCGAAGACATGTCATAGGAGTTGTTCAAGGAACGGTTCTAGGAGAGGTACTTGTCTGAGGAATTCATTGAGTGAAAACTTAATGATTTCAACACCTTACGATAGGGTGGTCGTACATTGCCAGAGTATGAGGCCAAATTCATGGAGCTACTTAGGTATGCTCCAAATTTGAACATGAATAAGTTAAAGGTCAACAAGTTTGTGTTCGACCTTAACTTCAACATTCGTGCAAAGGTGAGGATCTTAATGCCTCAGAATTTTCACGATGCAGTTTAGAAGACCCTCATAGCTGAGGAAGAGATGAACAATGGGGGTCAGGGCAGGACTCCTTCTAGACCAACTAGACAGACGACTTCAAGAGTGCAAAAGCAACACACACACTGGCCAGATAGACTTCAAGGCATCGAGATACGCCCAGAGGACCTATCTTCTCAACACCACGATGACATACTCCTCAATAGAGGACTCCTTATAGAGGACCACAATTGCAACAACAATGTTGTCCGTAGCAGCAACATTCTAGGCCTATTCAATAAAACAAACCAGGATCACAGACTGATAGGACAACAACTTCTACTTCGGAGACCAAGAGCACTAGACCAAAGACTGGGTGTTGGATGTGTGGAGAGCCACATTACCAACGATATTGTCCAATTGAGAAGGCGAGGGTGGTTGGATCATCAAGACCCACTTCAGTTGGAGATTTGGGCAAAGCCCATAGAATACATGCAGCGGTGAACAACCACCAGGCCGAACACCAGTCCACTGTGCTCCAGACATCAGGTACAATCATCGACCAAAATTGTATCATTTTGATAGATCCAGGTGCTACAAAGAGCTTTATCTCTAGTGCAGTACTAAAGATAATTAAGGTAAGGGCAGTCGAGCAAGATAAGTTCAGATATGTAGAAATGGCATCGAGTGCCAAACAGAAGGTTGGAGGAAAGGTTATAGACTGTAGCATTAACCTGGGTGATTTTTTAACGAAGTCCAACCTATATGAATTGATCTTAGGATATTATGACATAGTGATTTGCATGGAATGGCTAGAATCGCATGATGCGATACTCAACTGTAAAAAAAAATGGTTAATTTTGAGAGATGATTTGGGATAGAATAGGGTGATTGTAGGAAGAAACCAGAAAGTGTCCTTGAGGTTTATTTCTTCCCTACAACTACAAACAAGCATGCGCAAAGGATGAAATCTTAGTGCTAAATGAAAAGGGTGAGGTGAAAGGACTAGAATACCTTCCTATAGTAAAAGAGTTTGCAGACGTATTTCTAGAAGAGTTACTTCGTTTACCACCTAAAAGAGATTTGGTGTTTACAATAGACTTGAAGCCTGGAACTGAACCGATAGTGAGAATGCCATATCGAATGTCAACGACTGAATTGCAGGAGTTGAAAAATCAATTGAAGGAATTATTATATTTGAGACTTATACATCCAAGTGTGTCACCTCGGGGTGCACCAGTTATTTTTGTGAAGAAGAAGGATGGATAGTGGAGACTTTGTATTGACTATTGCCAATTGAACAAAGCGACGATCAAGAACCAATATATGTTGCCAAGAATAGATGATTTGTTTAATCAAATTAAAGGAGCAATGAAGTTTTTGAAGATTAACTTGAGATCAATATATCACCAATTATGTATTAAAGAAGAAGATATCCCTAAGAACGCATTTAAGATGAGATTCACACATTATGAGTTTACAGTTTTACCATTCGGATTGAAAAACTCCCCGGGGGTATTCATGAGTTTGATGAATGGCGTGTTCCATGAATACTTGGATAAGTTTGTTCAAGTATTTATTGATGACATAATGATTTATTGTTGAACGAAAGAAGAGCATGATGCACATTTAAGATTGGTCCTACAATATCTACGAGAAAACAAATTGTACAAGAAACTATCGAAATGTTCATTTTACCAATTGAAGATTCATTACTTGGGACATATCATATTTGGTGAAGGTATCGATGTGGATCCAGTGAAGGCAGAGGATATTATAGAATGGCCTGCACCAACAAACATACAATAAGTACGCAACTTTATGGGTTTAACAGGATATTACAAACGATTTTGAAGGTTTTTCGAAGATAACAAATCCGATCATGGAATTGTAGAATAAGAACAAGAAGTTTGTATGGAATGAGAAATGCATGGAAGCATTTCAAAATCTCAAAGAGTTTTTTACGAAAATGCCAATACTAAAGGTCCCTGAAATGGACAAGGAATTCTTGGTATGCACAGATGCATCCAAGGAAGGTTTAGGAAGAGTTTTGATGCAAGACATTCGAGTGATCACTTACATTTCTAGGAAATTGATAAAGCACGAGGATAACTTCGCAATTCATGACATGGAGTCATTAGCAATTGTGTATATCTTGAGAATTTGGAGACATTATCTGACTGGACGAAAATTCAAACTACAGACAAATCACAGTTCTTTGCAACATATTTTCACACAAAATGACTTGAACGTGCGACAAAGGCGTTGGTCAGAATTACTTAGCGAATACAACTTTGAGATTACTTACATTAAAGGAACAATGAACCAAGTGGAAGATGTGTTGAGTCGGAGACCACCCATGTTCTCGCTAATACTTCTTAAGATGAATCTTCGAGAAAATATTCTAACTTTACAGATAAACGATGATTGGTACAAGGATGTTAAGAATAATATTGGACAAGATACCATGATGGTACCGAAATATGAAGGTTATTCATTAGACAACGATGGATTGTTGAAATTTAAATGAAGAATTTACGTACTTCCTAATGACAAATTATTAAGTTTGATCTTAAGTGAAGCTCATCGAGCAGTATAAATGGCTCATCCAAGAGTCACAAAGATGAAGGTAGACCTTAAGCCTTTATTCTTCTAGAAGGGAATGAAATCAGACATAGTTAGTTACGTGGCGAGATGTCTAGAATGTCAACAAGTGAAGGATGAACATAGATATCCAGTAGGATTTCTACAACCACACTCTATTTCAGAATTTAAATGGGAGGTCATTTCGATGGATTTTATCATTGGATTGTTGTAAACAGCAAGGAGGCATGAATCAATTTTTGTGGTAGTTGACACTTTGACGAAGAGTGCACAATTTATTCCAGTATGTACGATGTATCATGCACCAAACATATCAAGAGTGTTTGTTAGCGAGATTGTGAGGTTACATGGAGTACCAAGAAGGATCATATCTGATCGGGGATCGATGTTTACATGATGGTTTTGGACCAATTTCCAAGAGGATTTGGGAACACAACTAAACTTTAGCACAACATATCACCCAGAGACAGACCGGAAAATAGAAATAATGAACCAAATTTTGGAGGATATGTTGCATATGTATGTAATGGACCAAAAGAAATGTTGGGAATAATTCTTTCCACTAGTAGAGTTTGCATACAACAACAACTATCATAGTACGATTAAGATGGCACATTTTGAGTTTATTTAAGGGCGACCATGTCGGATGTCGTTGAGTTGGGATTGACTTAAGGATAGGGTCCTGGTAGGACCATAAGTAATTCAAGAAATGGAAGAACATATGCAATTGATAAGACAGAGGATTAAATAAGTGCAAGATCGACATAAGAGTTATGTTGATGTGCATCGTGTTGACCATAGTTATGAAGTTGGCAACATAGTTTTCTTGTGGGAAAAAACGCACAAGAGTCTGATCAAGTTGGGAAAGGGTGCTAAACTCTCTCCTAGGTTTCTGGGGCCTTTCAAAGTTATGGAAAATAAAGGACCCGTGGATTATAGACTAGCGTTTCCTGATTCTTTGAGGCGTATGCATGATGTATTTCATGTATCTTTTTTGAGACATTATATTAGTGATCCTTCACATGTTATTGGCATGAGTTCTTTACAGGTGTCGTATGAGGTTTCTCTCATGGCGGATCCAATCCATATTCTGAACCATCGCATTCGAAAACTATGACGTCAAATAGTCGATCAGGTCAAGGTCCAGTGGGACAATTATATTCCACACTCAGCTACCTAGGAGGACACATATGAGATNATGGAAAAGAAAGGACCCGTGGATTATAGACTAGCGTTTCCTGATTCTTTGAGGCGTATGCATGATGTATTTCATGTATCTTTTTTGAGACATTATATTAGTGATCCTTCACATGTTATTGGCATGAGTTCTTTACAGGTGTCATATGAGGTTTCTCTCATGGCGGATCCAATCCATATTCTGAACCATCGCATTCGAAAACTATGACGTCAAATAGTCGATCAGGTCAAGGTCCAGTGGGACAATTATATTCCACACTCAGCTACCTAGGAGGACACATATGAGATGCGTGAACAATTTCCTTACTTTTTTGATAGATTAGACATATAGAGCTATGTCAGATACATTTATTTACTTGATTTTATATACTATACAAAATTCAGGATGAAGTTTAAAGTAAGAGGGGGTGTATGTAACATCCCTCTTTACTGAGCACACGTTTATTGACTTATTCTTTGAGGACACTTGCGTGCAAGTGATCTGGTTATGGTATATTATGATTTTGTTTCGCTTATGGGTTATATATGATGATGATGATGTATTGTAACTTATTGTTAATATGATGTATATATATTGGTATATGCTAATGAAGAGTTCTCTCTAGTGTGAAGGATGCATGACATGTTACAGATGTTGATGGAATCAATGGACTTCATTGGACTCCGAACTGAGTCAGGAAGTTGATTGTGTTTCGATTTAGTATTTCATTTCCTCACTTGTGACATATGATTGATTATAGTATGATTATGCATATGGATTATTGATATTTTTTTTTGTCAGTGGATACAAGATTGACAATGCTTGCTAATCCGAATCACATAAGGAGTAGAGGGACCATGCACAAAAACCATACATTGAGGGAAAGGTGTGGAAGCATCCCTGTCACAACCTACTAGCACTCTCATTGTGGCCAGAACTGTAGGTTAATGATTAACTAGTTTGAGTGGTCTACGATGTCATGAGGGAAGATTGAGACAGTCGCTCATGAAGATTCTAAAGGGTGAGCAATAAGGTAGATTCATTATTCCTTAGAAGCCCTTAGTATCTCACAAGGCCAACTGAATGGAGTATTGACTCCAAAGGGGCAAAAAAACTTCAAAAAATAGTCAAAGGTGAGTGGCACCCTTGGAGAACGAAGGTGTGTCTTGAAGGGCACGTCGTATAATTAAACATGAGTCAATAAATCTAGGTGGCCTAGAAAACAATGAAATGATTAGACCTTGTTGGATTAAAATAATTAATTAAACAATAGATTATTAATTATAAAGCCTAACAAAAGTCTAATCCTAAGTCTAAGACTAAGTCTTAGTCTAAATTTAAATAAAGGACCGAATGAACTATGACATGAGTTAAAGATTTGAGATAAATCAAATTCTAGGAAAAAGTATGTAAAATCTAAAGATTTGATAAAATGCACATGTGTGCATGAAATTAATAAAAATGGATTTTTAAATAGAAATAAATAATAACTTGAGAGAATGTGTGTACATAGAATAGAATATTGAGTCAACCTACCACTAGTCTAACTAGAAGAAGACTCCTAATCCAAATCTAACTAAGATCTAGTTAGGAGACACTCATTAAATGAGAATTTGGGGAACAAATGGGCAACTAAGAGTGAAAATAGGAACACATTGGGGAATGTGAGGAAATTTGGATTTTTAAATAAAATAAATTTTGGTAATTACTTGTGCAACTTGGGGAGAGTATGACAAGTGTGTGGGTGAATAATCATAATTAATTTAAATTAAAAAGTTAAACAATTGTGCATGAGGACAAGTTTCAGTGACGAAAATTTCTATAAAACAAATGATGTAGAAGGGAAAACAAAGGATATTTTGAGCACTCTTATGCTACCAAATTTTGATTTGACTATGTTTTACTTGTGAGAGTTAGGACTCCAAGCTTGTGAAAAGAGTGGAAGCTCTTCCTTGCAAGGCAAGCTTGGAAGCTATTGTGTTATGCTTTTTTTGCTTGACCCCTTTGCGGTGGGGGGGGGGATAAGGGGGAAGAAGAGTACCCATAGAATTGGTTGGGAGGTACCAATGAAGTCTCCATGATTGGAAATAAAAAGAAAGGAGGACGAACGAAAGCCTCCAAACTGAAGATTGGCAGCACACATCAATAGGACTTATGGTTACAATACTCCTTGTTATAGTTATTTTTATTGTGAAATCGATAAATATTTCATGTGAGCCACTGTATTATTTAAAAATAAAACTATCTAATGGTTAAAACTAGTGATTTTTCTTGCAACTATGCATGGTTACTATGTATGAATCAACTGGTAGAAGCAGGTATGTTATTCTGTCATTATACAGTTACTCATTTCAGTTAGATAAATAATTCAAGTATATTATACCCTTCCAAATGATATTATAAAATTATTCTGAATATAAATGATTCAAGAATCAGATTCACGCAATAGGTGATATATTATTATAATCTAGTTTAAATAATATTAGGCACCTACGCTAATGGTTGTTATTTCTATTGTTGACTTGGAAGTGAGAATTGTTACAGTGTACTCAATTTATGATATTTAATGATATTCAAAGGGGATTATTGTCAATGGTTTCCAATGTGATCAATTGAGAGGATATGGATATATTGTAATATTGTTTGAATTAATCTTTCTTATCATATCACCTTAATACATCCCAAAGCAGAATTGATGATATATATATATCTATATATATCTATATATATATATATTATTGTTTTCATTATAATTACATGACGTTCAATTGATGTTCTTTGATACTTAATGATGGACATAAAACATTAACAAAATCATTTAACTGTAGTTACACTCTTAACCGATAGATCCAAGTTACTTATTCTGATTTGAAATTATCATCAAACTAGAATTTGACTAGTACGCCAATTACAGATCCTCCTTGGTTCCAAGACGCCACACAACCCCATTTTGGGGTATATTATCCACCACTGCATTTGGGGAAATGCGTGTTATCCCTCTGGTTAAATATTGTGTGATTAAACCAAACAGACACTTAATTCTAAGCCCTTCTTTTCTCAAGATTTATCTATACGCATTAGCCTTTTTTACCTTGACAGTTTGCATGTGACCGCAGGTTGGAACCATTTGATTTCTCAAAAAGGCTCTATTCGGAGCTCCAAGACTCTGGCACTTCGGAGTTTCTTCAACTCCAACACTCCCATTTATCCATAGTGTTACCAATCGAACTTAGTTATAATCGAGGTTGATTGACAGATGTAGGTTCTACCCTATCCTTCCACTTTCTTTCATCATTGGTTATGCATATAATCAGACGGCTAGCAGGATTTATCCTCACCTGAGATTCTACGATGGATATCCACTCCAGAACTTTAGGACTTTGAGATTCAGAGTTTCTCCGCACCAAACAACTTTGAAATAATTCTCCCAAATAGCCAAACCGGTGAATTCCCGAAGAGTTCAAGGATCAATGCTCCACACTCCTCCTACAACCAACTATGTGATCAAATCACGGAACTCCGCGATTTGAGGGTTCCTTGCTCCTAATCACCACCAAAATCTCAAAATGATGAATTTTGAATTAGGGAAGGAAAGAGATCTACAGTCCATGTTTAACCGTCGATGATTGGTCTAGATTGAATCTAGGCTTTGGGAATTTGGGACTTTCCGCACCAAAGTCGATGATTGGTCTAGATTGAATCTAGGCTTTGGGAATTTGGGACTTTCCGCACCAAAGAATCCTTCACCCAAAACCTTCCGGATAGTCAAATTATGAATACATGGAATCTATGGACATGTGTACCCAACAACTAATGGTCAATATTTAGTCTGGACTTCAGGACTTTGGGGAATTCTCTACTCCACGCAAAAACAACCAATTTCTCTCGAAGTGTCTAATCGTCAAACCACTCGTAATCCAACGACTCACACTCTCCCAATGATATACGATTTAGATTCACTCCGGGACTTCAAAGCTTCGTGGATTTTTCCTCACTTACAACAACAACTCAAAATACTAGAGAAGTGAAGTTCGAAGGACTTGGGGTTTTAACAGTCATGATCCTTTCCTTTCATCCAAAATCTGTGAGGGATTCCAATATCTCCCAAAAATATCTTGTCCACTCGCCTCAAAATAAGGAGGTTCTCCTCTTGGGGACTTACTCTCGCTATCCCTCCTGAGCTTCTTCAATTAAAGGACTCAAACCTTAGTGCACACTTTGAAATTCCCTCATGAGCTTGGGACTTACAAGAAGTAACCCATGCACTCCTTACGCTATCTCACCTCTGAGATTTTATACTCCTATGAGTATAGGTGCACTTCTTACACCTACTTTGTGTAATTTTTGCACTATCTCTCCTGAGCTTCGTTCTTCAGAAGTTAAGGCCTCCTCCCAGCTTGAGTGGTATATGTGCACACCTTGCACTATTTCTCCCAAGCTTGGGCCTTCAAGGGGCCTGTCTATGCACTTCTGGTGTTGGCACTGGGCATACTTTGCACCATGACACTCAAAAGAGAAACTTTGAGCCTTAAAACATATTGTTAACTCATTCTCAAAACATACAATCACACAGATATATATATACACTCCAACACTGAGAGGAAACTGTAATCTTACTCTATACTTTCTGAACTAAAAGGACATTGTGATGAATTAATTGTGTATCTGTGTGATTGTATGTTCTGAGCATATATATATATATATATATATATTATGCTAACTCATAGTATCTACTTACTTGATTGTACAATGGAGGACTGTTACAATATTGAATAATGATTGATGCTTGTATTTCCTTGAGGGAAAAGATTTTGTTTAATGGTGAGTAATAATTATATGATAGATTTCATAAAGAGATGGCATATTATCTAGATGATAGTTAATTATTGTTATTGTAACCTTTAAGGGAAGGAAAACATGTATAGTATTTTAGGATTTCAATGATTAAATTTGCATTATGAATAAGTACTTTAATGTTATTTTATTCCTAAGTCTATATTTGAGTTTGGCTACGGGAGTTAGATGCTTCCTTGTTCCTTAGAACAGTTGCCAGTCTTGAGATCTTAAATGGTCAAAATCAATCGGATGAATCCTGGAATTGAGCGTTGATTATGTGTCTTAGAGGTCCTAACCTTGTAGGTAGGTTGGATGGGTAGATATCCTAGATGGATTTGTGTTATGATTTATTCTGTTAGTAGCAATGGTGTCGTATAATGGAACTTGCAGTGTAGGATGTAAATGATAAATGAATTTGTAAAATTCAAGTATGTTAATGTTGAGTAATATTTGTTCTTTGATGTTTAAAAAAAAAAAAAAGATTGTACCACTACTGTACTCACTTACATTTATGTCGTAAAAAAGGGGTTGTTACAGAGGGAAGTGGAGCATGAGATACAATTGTTTCTCGACTCCCCATTACCAAATATTTGGTTTTATAGGAAATCTATTATGGAAGTAGATAAATTGAATAAATAGTTGCAGCGAGTATTGGAGCAGGGAGTAATTCGACCAAGAACATAACATTGTGGGTCACCAATTATCATAGTACCCAAGAAGTATGGGACTTGATGAATGTGTATCGAGTACGGAGCTTTGAACAATACTACACTAAAGAATCAATACCCTCTACCAAGGATTGATGATTTGTTAGACTAGTTGCAACATGCCAAGTATTTCACCAAGTTGGATCTCAAATTAGGGTACCACCAGGTATGTGTCAAAGAATAAGACACATGGAAGACTTCCTTCAAGACAATGCAAGGTTTGTATGAATTGTTGGTCATGCTATTTGGTTTATGTAATGCATCGACTACATTTATGAGACTAATGAATGTTGTATTGCACCCATATTTAGATTAATTTGTTATAGTGAATTTGGATGATATATTGATTTATAAATCTACCTGGGAAGAGCACACCTCATATCTCATGTAGATGTTAGAGACTCTGAAAAAGAACCAGCTTCTAGCTAACCTCAAGAAATGGAAGTTTTCTTACAAGTCATTGGTGTATTTGGGGTATGTGATTAATGGAGGGGACCTCAAGACAGATCCTACAAATATGGAGGCCGTCATAAAATGGCTAGTTCCTATTAATGTCATTAAATTTAAAAGCTTTGTTGGGGTAGAATAATACCTATGGAATTTCATAGCATCTTCTTCAATGGTAGTTGCACCACTTGACACCATACAACCAATGGTAAGAGTTTCCATTGGGGAAAGAATTAACAAAATATTTCGATGAGATAAAACAAAATATCAATAAATCACTAGTTCTCACATTTCCTAACCTATATAATCCCTTCGAAGTGGAGATAGATGTAAGTGGGTATGATATGGGAGAAATTTTGATGCAAGCAGGTAAGCCAATGTGCTATCATTATGAGATTTTTAATGGGGGAGTTTTGAACTACCCTATGTTGACGATTAAAATTGTCAAGGAAGTTCTGCCCGCAAAGTGTTGCTAAAGCCTATTATTATAAAAACTAAATAATACTAGTAGGTGGGACCCCCTTGAACCATTGGAGATTACATCTGTTCATTTTTTTGATGTTATGATGATGTGCAACATGACTTACATGGTTGATGAAGATATTTTTGTTATCAGTTATGATTTGAGCTTATGAAGTGTTGATTCCTTAGGTTACTATAGCCTATGTTATTCATTAATGTCATTGTTGTCTATCACCTGCACAACAAACATGTTAGTAAAATTACATGAAGAACAAATTTGAGAGAGGAAAAATGCTATAACAAATGCAAAGAAAAGGGACCTAATTCGGCAAATACCACATGCAAACAATTAGGAAGGAATAAGAAACAATGCAAAGGGATGGGATTTTAACTACCCCATATACTATACTACATACATAAAAGTCTTAATGATTATGGTTGGATCCTTGCTAACAAGCAATGATTATACAATTTAATTGAGTTATATGTTTAATACACATATGGTATGGAACATTGGTGGCGCATTTGGCAAGGTCATAATGCTAATGTTTATGCGAATTTTTATATGGAACTTGGATTATGTTATGGCATAAGTTAGAAAGGTGGCATGGTATATTGGTTTTAAATGTGGTGATGGTATCAATGCATGGGTTAATTGATGGTGTTAATGGAGGGTTCGTTGGCATGTAATGTTGAATTAATGAATTGTGGGTGGAGGCAACGTGCATTTACTGCGCGTCCCTTTTACTCCTCCCGTTAGCCGCCACCCTAGTCGAGCTATAGTTTGGTCTTGTTGTTGTGGTTATACTCCGATTTCTTATAAGGAAGGAACTACTCAACCAACTCTCATTTTAAGGAATTCGATCACAGGTATCTCTTTTTTTGGCCATTTGTGACTCTGATCTAGTTATGAAATGATTACTGGCTCAAGTGTATTGGTTTGTGTTTTCCTAAGTGTTGCAACTGTGTGAAATTTGGTTATTGTTGGATGGTTCCTCCTGCAATGATATTGAATTCATAGAGGTTATTGGTCTCCCTGGGTGATAGCTCTTTGTTATCACCATTGTTTGGTGGGAGGTTTTTCATTTAGTCTTGGGTGGATAGCTATCTTCACGCCTTTCACTAAACCTAGTCCATGGCTTTCATGGGTTTGATGGTCGGAGGTTTTCTGCATCTCTATGTTTTGTTCACTTCGGCATTGATTGATTGCACCAACAGGGGTCACGAAATGAGCTTCCTATTCTTCCTCGACCCTATCTTCATCCTTGGGCCAGAATTGTTTGCTCGAAGAAGGGTTACACCCTATGTGTGTTAAATAACATTGCCATACCATATTTAAGCTTCACTTTTCTGTTTTGACCACCTGTCATGAATTCGTTACCTGTCCATGAATGGGTCTCTCTGCGTATACACCATTAGTCTTGGGTTCTCACCATTATAAGAGTGGCTCTGCTTTCCCTGTGTTGGTTACGCAACAAACCTTGGCCCTCTTGTTTGAAGAGTGATAGAGAATACCAGCCGGGCCTCTTGGGTTTAGTACTTGGATGGTTGTATAATTTTCGACTATTTTGAGAAAATGCTTTCTTAGTTGATCATATGACAGTCGTGTTGGTCGATATATAGTCACTGGCTTGGTTATAATAGTGGTAAACCCTACATTACCAGTTGCACTTTCAAAGCATACAATTACTCACCTTATGTTGATAGCTCAGTATTGTTAATGGAAAGGTCTTCTGCCCTAATTCGATTGGATGCGTGGGTATGCGTAATTGCCACAAATTGTTAGGTTGTTGATTTTTTAAGACAATGACGAGTTGTTTGGTAGATACACAGTCACTGGTATTTGCACTGATGATTATTTGAATGTTTAGCTAGCATTGGTTAAAATGCTTGATGTTGCTCATGTCGCATTGTGTGTTTTCAAAATAAACAATGGTTGTGGTAACTGTGGTTTTCTTTTGGGACCGAAAGATTATTGAACCAGATGACTTTGGGAACTATATCCTTATGATTGTTTGATTGTTTAAGCTTGAAATTGCACAGCATAGTTGATCATAGTTGGACTAAATCGAAGTAATACTATGTTAGGTTGATGACTCAACAACGAATTGAGCTATTTCCGTGCTTGTGTGTTTGGTTTTGTAAAATGGAAATGTTGCATCGTGTTTTTTGGGTGGCTGCGCACTGGGTATAGTATGGATAGCTTGAGTTTCACAGAGTTTTAATCATGTTTATTGATCATTTGTTATGAAGGGCATGTTGTCTAGGCTTTATCATATTGGATGGATGGCCCATCTCTTTAAGGCACATTGAATTGTTTTTTTTACAGTGGCAGAGTTACATTGCCAGGGTGAATTACCGTGTGCATAAGTTGGGTCTAATGGTGACTCTAGGTTGTATGTTTAATTATCAATCTGAGTGTGGCATTTCAGTCTTGATTATTTTGGTTACTGTTATATATGTTCAATGAATTACATTGCATTTAAATGATGGGCCTGATTGCAGTGATAGAGACTTCATTGTTAATTTGAAAACATGATTTTTTGAGTATTATGGTGGATTCAAGAAATGCATGGGCAGTGGTTGATTTTGATAGTTACAAATTGGGAATGGGCACTGTTCGTAAATTGTTATAAAATGCAGAGTGTGTGAATGAAGGGAAAAAAACCTCTTATAAATTGTGTGGAATACATTCTATCTTGTGATGGCACTGTGTTGGATATTTGATTATTGGACAGTGAACTAGTTAAGTACACTGTAATTGTTATTTGGTCACGATGATTGTTGGTTGATGCATCTATTCTTACTACAAAATGTTTTATGGATCACTTGATTAATTTCATGAACAATAATCGTTATCCTCCCCTTCCATTATTTCATTTTCCGCTAATTACAAACCTTTTCACCTCCCATATTCATTTTTTCACTCCCTGTTCTGAGATTGATTATGGTCAAGAGAATTTATGTGTTAAAGTGGATGAAAGTGGCAGTGTCTTCGGTGGATTGCAGTGAGGTTTTATTGGTTTTATTTACAGATGATTGTTGTTGTCATTGAGCAGTGACCATGTCTTCTCCCCTTTCATTATATCATATTTTCGCTCAATACAAACCCCTCACATATCCCAGAACCCTTTTTCACCCCCTTGGTCGTTGATTAATAGTAAAACAAATTGTATGGATTGGATTGCATGAGTATGATACATTTCTGACCCAAATCTATTTCATATTTGTTTTAAGAGTTGTCATGTATGGTTAATTAAAAGACTATTTGCTAATCGATCATGCATGCAGGATGAGTTTTTTCAGTCAAGGTAGCCATGGTCGAGGAAACAAAGGTAGAGGTAACTAGAACCGAGGCCCAAGAAGGCCCAGGTTCTCCATACATTTTGACGTTGATTCACAAGAGCTTGGCCAATTTTTTCATGCCGGATTCTTCAATTGGATTGGGTAGGGAATAGTCCAACCTAGGCCTGAAAGGCCTCCTTTACAAGCCCCGCAAGCACTCGGTATCCCTGTACCTCCTCATGTCTCATTACAACCCGAGGTAGCTGAAAATGATAGATGGCAGGAGACTGTCTGCCTGGTAGTCTCCCAACATCGTGGCTGTCTCAACATGTGTTTTCCTGCTCCTCCACCTATTAACCCCATTACCCAAGCTTCCCCTAACCACTCACCAGTGCAATCCTCCCATGCTAGCAAGAGATTGAAAAATGAGGCACACCATGCACTTGATAAAGGAAAATCCATTGCTGCCCCTTCCTCGCCCTCAAATGGCTTTGACAAATCCATGTCTTCCCGGATGCATTTGAGGGACGATTGTTTCCACATGATCAGTGAAATTAGGCCTAAAGGATCTGCACAGCCAAAGGAAAATTTAGGAAAATAAAGAGGTGACAACAACAATCAAGGAAGGGTTGCATCACGGACTAGGAAATATGGTTTCTAAGTTTTTATTATATCTATTGTTTTATGACAATTGACTTTGGGAATCTTTGGACAACATGTTTATTTTGGATATATGAGTATTATTTTGAAATAATTTCAAATTTCATGAGTTTTAATTGCCAAAATTGAATATGTTGATGGAAGGCACAAGGAGGTCTCTTTTTCTTAAGTAATGGTTATGTTATGATTGTTATGAACCAAAGGGAGTTACAAGGGGTCCCACCTACTAGTTATTATTTAATTATGACCCTTAATTATAATTATTACTCTTCCCCCTAACTAAAGTTAGTTGAGTCTTTTAATTAACTTAACTAATGAGTTGGTTCAACTACTTCAACCAATTCTAAATTGTTAAAAGAAAGAAGAAAGGGAGGAACAAGTGGAGGATAGAAGCATAATCATGCTAAGGTTTGCTCTTTGATTTTATGTTGAGATAGTTCAGTTTTCATTCATTCATATACTCATCAAGGCCTAATTCTCTTTTGTGATAGCAGGGTCTTATTGTAGAAAACAATATTCAAGGCTGAATCAAATCATTCAGACACTTGTTTTTCATAGGTGTTGATCTATCTTTGATAGTCTGTGTAGACTTGTCTGTTTGTGAATTAATTTTCATGACTGATAAAGGCTATTGTGCAGAGTCGAGTGGGAAGCAATCTATGGCAGGTTGATCCAGATTTTAGAGTTCAGTTTTGGTTTTCTATCTGAAGTCCTTTTTTATGTTCCATCGGGGATGTCTAAGTTTGACTTTGGTCCAAGATTTTTGTATGAAATTTTGTAAAGAAACTGACTCTTTGGTGAATTGGAATTAAATAAAGGATTTCTTTATGTCTCATCTGTCTTGATTATCATCTTGGTGTCTCTACTTATGTTCTCACATTTATTTCAACAACTGTTATATTAAGAAAATTACATAAAAACTAAATTTCCAGCAAGCTTTTTTTGATAAAACACTAGCCTAAGCACTCATAATTAATACTTGTGAGTTAGCATGTTATTTTTGTTGGCTATAAACATAGGGTGATATTCCCGTATACTTTTCTTTAGCCAAGTAAAGTCTAAAAATGCTTGAGTAAGATAATTTCATATTTTTTCCTCAACATTTATTTGGCGACCATACTAGGGAGATCTTCGATATCTCTCCGGTTAATTTTTATATTCGATTTTCATCGATACATATTTCTTGTATAAATTTGATTCCTTGACTGTTTTTCTATTGATGATTGTTCCTATTGTAAGGCAGCCCAATATCGAGCCTAATCTTCAGGACTAGACCAACATTTCTTTGAACCTATTTAAAACCATTCTAGACACCACCAATACCCATGTCGAACATAACCATTCTTGGGCAAAAATTGAACAAGATATTAGTGTTCAAGAACAGTTGGAGGCTAGTCATAGACAACCTAGAAATCAATGATAACCTTTTGTTTCTTCAGTTTTGGCCTTTATTTCATGTCCTTAGACTCTCGTGCTTCTAGAAGAAGAAGAGGTGTGTCACCCGAAATCAATCCTGTCACTGAAATAGGAAGAATAAACATTGTGTTATCTTCCCAACAAAGTGCTCCAAGGAGAACTTTATCTGATTCATCCAACTCATATTTCTTTCCCTCATCTATCATCCACAACATGACATCTAGTGGTGGCTCTGGTGGCATTGGAAGTGCTCCATCTTCCCAATATTCATCGTCATCAGTGATTGGTAGCTTGTACAACCACCATATTCTTGTCCAATCTACTACAAACCCCACAAAAGTCATTAAAAAGTATCGACTTTTTCAGTTCGAAGAAGATGCCACAACCACACCATGGCATGTGTCCTCTCCTCTTAACATAACACCTTCTACTCACCCAATTCCGAAGTTTAAATAGCATTTGCCTAAGTTTTCACGAAATAACATTGTCAGTACCAATGAACACCTATTGGAATTTTCTAATTCTTTTCATAACATAGGGGATAACAACAATGACACTTGTATGCACTTGTTTGTCAATTCCTTGGAAGGAAAGGTTGTGACTGACTTCTTTGACCTTCCTCCTAAGATCCTGTCTACTTGGGAGGAGTTAATCTATTGGTTCTGATCCACTTATGGGCAATCCAAAAGCCCTACTAAGAAGTTAAGGGAATACAATAACGTCACTTATAAGGATGGTGAGACCTTCAAGTATTTCAACTTGTGTTTCACCAAGTTGTACAATCAAAACCCCAAACTTATACGCCCTCATAACCAAGCCACTTTCATGCATTAATACAATGCATTTCCTTCTCCCTACTGTCATAGGCTTGAATAAAAGGCCATCAATAATCTCGGTTCCACTTTGCATACTTTCTTAGAGTATGAATAATAGCTTGAAATAACTGGTCTTCCCCAGGGATAATCAGTTAGACAGACAAACATGTCTTCTCTCTTATAGCTAGTACAAGATATGAACAATCATATGATAGCATTTGAGCAAAAGGGTATTGTCTCCCCTCTCACCCTTGGAGCTCTATCCTCTTCTGCACCCCCTTTAGAAATCTAGTTGAAAACAATTTTCAGCCTAAAGCTATCATTCCTTGGATTTGGTGCAACTTTTACGAGGAGAACCATGAAGAAACCACATGTGAGGTAAATAAGAGTGATAGAGATAAGAGTTTTGGTAAGAGACTGGAAGCTACTATCATTGTCCTAGAATTTGCAGAGCCAGAGGATGTCATGGTTATTGACACTAGGAACAAAGCCTATGATCCCAAGGGTAAATTTGATCCTCCTCGCAGTTCTTCTAGCCCAAGCTCATCGTCAACCACTGCTGCATCCCAGGTTCCTAAAATTCCCGAAAGTCAAGGAATCACTCCCCCTCTTCCCTCTTCCAAATAAAATATCTTGAATCAATTGGCCAACATCAAAGTATATGCAACCCTCCTAGACATGGTTTGTTGGAAATGTGTAACAGTTAGCATATGCTTGTCATTGATGGCAAGTGCAACAGTGAAGATGACAGGCAAACATAAGACAAAGCAAATAGGAATAGCAGTCTTATATGCGCAATAATCATAGGAAAGAGACCGAGAACCGTCGGATCTCACTCGGAAATCCCGATAGCTGTTGGATCGGGAGAAGCTGCGCAGATGTTAAGCGCAGGAGTTAAGCGCAGAAAAGAAGTGATCTAAGCCGTC
>SNQJ01S0007788.1:10195-24333 GCA_010110895.2 Picea sitchensis | reverse complement strand
TATCAAAATGAATATTAAGTTCCCTCATACCCACATTTATATAACTATCATAGCTCACCCACCCTTGATAACCTCAAAATTAGAATCACAAGACCTTGAAATGAGACAATAATTATTAATCACATAAAACGAGATACAAAGAGGATCTAAATACTTGTGTAACATACCTTCTTCCCATCGAAATATATTAGGATCAAGATATATTCCTTCATCCTTTTTGGAAATCTCCAGTCCAACTTCTATTATATCATTAATCATTGCATCGGAGGTGACTCCATCCACAATTACTAAGACATATTATGGATCAGAATCCAGGACCACAACTTCCCGATGGAAAATGTTAGTTTTAGGACCAGGACCACCACCAATCATAATCTAAACCTTTTCTACCACCCGCAAGATAGGAACCTCCTTCCTCTAAACCAAATTATTAATTCGAAATTCACAATATTTTACCACATGCCCATATATATGGCATCTAACACACTTATATGTCACACCAATATAGTTTAGTGTCTATGAGATTCAATGGTTACCTCTTCGCACCACCATATTCATGACCAATCCTTCTTTCAAATCAAAACCAACCAATATGTGCACTTTCCATATGACCTGTCTCAAAACTCATGTCGACTTCAATAAAGGAAACCCTAAACAATTGATCCATCAATAAAAATATCTTTATGGGTTAATTGTATACCATCTCTAAGTTGTTCCAATAATTATTTATATTGAAAATCAAAACCAAACCCTAAATCCCTTGACATTTTAAACCTCACCTTAGAAACCAAATGAATTATCAACCTCGAGGAACAAATTACCATAAGATCATTCAGGAAAAGAAAGGATTAAAAAACCACACAATTTATTGTTGCATGCAATGAGGAAGGAGCAAATCCATCATACCATTTCAGCTGATCTAACATCAAACTACACAATGGTTTGATTCTAGAACCCTCCAAAGTATGCCATTAATTATTATGCATAACAACCCTTCTAGATATAATGAAGACCTCTACTTCAATACCCACATTTTCACCCATAGAGGACCACATATAACAAAACAAATTACCCTCTAACACATCAAAGTCCTATCTTCCTTGTTCACATTGTTTTGACTATATCTGCACCCCTTTAAAGGGATCCAAGGTGAACTTGCAAGAACCAGTTACATTCTTAACTACCATAAAGTGGTAGTGTTTAAGCATGGATATATTTCCTTTGAAATATGCTTTGAAAATTATATCTATATCATAAATATATAGATCAAGCATATAACAACAACAAATTGAGATAGATATGTCATGAAGTACATTAAACATATAATTTTATTAAGTCATTTATATCACTTACTAGATGGTTGTACTTAATTTCATTCATATTCTTATGGTTTGTTTGATATCATCCATACATAGTAACTAAACTTTCTTATTCCCTATCTCAACATTCTTGCTTGACATTAATCACTTTCTTATTGATATTTCTTTCTATTTTATCTATTTCTTTCCTCACATCATATTTAATCTATGATGCAACTGTGTGGCTTCACAATGATTCAATGCTCGAGGCATGTGGTCCTTCACATGTAATATTATATATATAATCCCAACTAGTGGAGGATTACCTTGTGACATCAAGACACTCACTTACACTACAAAATCCCTAGATTAATCCTATACATTTGCAAGTTCTTATATCCTTCCTTTAGAATTGTTACTATTTCCATCTCATGGAAAATATCTCCTAAAATGGGGTAAAATGTAGTGTATGAAATTCACACTTCGGTACCCACATACACCTACCCATTGGGTGGTTCCTTATGCAATCCACCCCCATGTTGGGTTCATTTGTTACTTGCCCAATGATGCTATGGTACCTCTCAACTATTTCTCTAATGTGATGGATCACCTTCCTAAACCCCCCTTACCTTATATTGGATGTGAGACTTCACTGAGATGTCTAGTGCTTAGGTGGGTTCCTTAGGTCCCATTCAGAACTTAACATGCCCTAAATTTTTTAATAAATTTTGGGTACCGTTTCTTCTTTTCCCTTTGAAGTTTTCGTTTATTTATATGTAAATTCTTTTTACCTTTTAGTTTTGATGAAATTTCACGATAAATAAATTTTCATTTTTCTAAATCTTATTATGACCCTAAAAAAAAAATATATATATATATATCTATATATATATATCTATCTATATATATATATAAAATAAAATAAAATAATATAATAATAATAATAATTAAAGTTAAAAAAGTTCATCAACTAAGTCTTTGAAGTTCTCATAAGAGATATTTTAAACGTTCATTGGAGTAGTAAGTTAACTTTTCACTCCGATGAAATGCTAAAATTTTCTCCTAAAATTTTATGAAATGAAGATCACTTCGAACTTCCATTTCATGAAAAGTTAAAACTCACTCCAATCATGGTGTGAAGAAAAGCTAAACTTTTTCCTAACATGTTTGTCCTCAAAATTTAAAGTTGCCTTCGATCATTGGAGTGCAACTAAAAATTTACCATATCAAAAGTTTTAAAATGTGACAATTCTAAAGTTTGAAATTGCTTCGATAAGTGCACTCAGTGGATCAAAATAAAACTTTTCTCCAATCCAAAGTAAAAATCCCCCCCCCCCCATGAAAATATAGAAAACTCTTCAATAAGCATTTTGCTATGATTTTGAGCTTTCCCACATATGAAAGAAAATGAACTTTTAGTGTGCTCTAATAATTGTTCCAGGGACCATCTAACTTTTTTCATTGCATAGTTATCGAGAAATTTTTTGTCTCTATTATTTTAAGCTTTCCTAAAAGGTATTTCTTAATAYATTTTTTTAGAGAAAATGTATTAATTTAATATATTTTTTCTCATATTTTCYTTAATACATTTTCTCTCATATTTTCCCCACTCCCACCCTCACATATATGCATTGCTCATTGTTTTAACTTTGGTAAGTATTAAAGTGTATACATCGCTCTRATGAAAAGTAAGAAAAYTATTTCGATAAAAATTAGACACATTACATCATTGGACACTTTTGAAAACTCTTTTGAAAAGTGGTAGATAAAGTGTYTCATCAGGTTTGAATATCAGGTTTGAATGTGAAAATCTACAAAATTTRAGCATAGCTCATGCTCATTTAATCCATTATGACTAGTAATTCTACAAAAAAATCCTTGATATTGATATATTTTCCCCATTTTATACTTATTAGAATCTTATGAAAATTTTGTTATTTGAAATAATTGGTATCCAAGCCTACAAAAAAATTCCTTRATATTGATATATTTTCCCCATTTTRTACTTATTAGAATCTTATGAAAATTTTGTTATTTGAAATAATTGGTATCCAAGCCTACTATTGGAGTTTTTTTTKAATATTTTTAYTAGAATACCCATTTTGTACTTATTAGAATCTTATGAAAAATTTATTATTTGAACTAATTGGCATCCAAGCCTACTATTGGAGTTTGTTTGAATATTTTTACTAGAATACCCATTTTGTACTTATTAGAATCTTATTAAAATTTTGTTATTTGAACTAATTGGTATCCAAGCCTACTATTGGAGTTGGAGTTTGTTTGAATATTTTTACTGGAATACATTATTCATTACATTATAGCCATCATACTTTTTCATCTAATTTGTTCTATACAGTTCTTCACTCTTACTTTTTCAACATTTACTAGTTGTAAAGCTCTGGTCATTAGTTAGATTTTCAAGTTCTAATATTATTTTAACTTTAACAAATTGATTATTTTCTTCATTAACCAAATCTAATACTTAAATTTCCTTATAAGGAGATTTATGAATAATTATTATAATGTTATCAATAATTTAAATATTTTCATACACGTTAATACAAAATCAATGAAATGCAATATGTAGAATAGTTTGTTAATAGAATATTGAACTAATACTTACATATTTTTACATACTTTTTTAATAGAAGATTCATAAAATTGGTAAAAGTTGGTAATATAGTTAAAAATTGTAAAACCATTTCATCCAAAGTGTATAGATCAAACTTTATTATTATATATTCTTTATATTTAATAATCTAAAATCAACTAAATAAATTTAATATAATATAATAGTTGAATAATGTAAATTATTAAAATACTTAGAAAAATTAAATATAATAATTATTATTTTAGTAAAAAGTTATATTATAGCTTTGTCTCATAATATTTGCATAATAAAAATTAGTAAAAGAAAATTATTATTACATCATTATTATTATTATCATTATTATTAATGAATAATTATATCATAAGGTTATTATTATAATCTATGAAAAATAAATAATTATTTAAATCAAAATCATTTCACCCAACATATTTATGTATTTTTCTTTGTAAACATGTTTAATCAACATATTGTATCTTGTTGGACAATAAAAATCCACCTTGAAGGATAATTAAACATTATATGACATTAATGGTTAAAAGTTTTCCAATCACAATCCAAAGTAAACGATTTCATAAAACTAAAGCTAAACATTATATATGACAACTCTAAATTCTAATGAGTGAAACATATCAAATTTAATTTTAAAACAGAGAAATCATTAACGTACTCATAATACAATTTATAAATCAAACAACATCAATATTATTTGAAAATACACAATATACATGTGCATTATACTGTTTATASTGCACCAACACAATTGAAAGTTCACCAATGTGGTTGTTACSTAAAAATGCACCTACAAACAATTTAATTGACAAAGTACATATGCAAAKCTCCACAATTAAATTTTTGTACATGTTGTGCTTTGTGGAGACAATCACTCTTCAGTGCCTCTCATAATTTAGCACACGAAGTCAATCCTCTACCACTCCCTCATCTCTCTGGATCACATCTCCTCCTCTGAAGGTCACTCGAATTTCTCAAAGATACCATCTTCGTCATTCCTATAGCCATAATATTAACTCGTGTCAATTTGTTTGTAAAACACATACCTACAACTCCTCTTCTTTGCCTCATGGGGCTTATCGAATAGCTCTTTGAAATTAGGGAGAAATTTTGTCACCCCAGAGTATTTTTAATAGAGTCCCTTGTTGGTGGCACCAGGCACATCAACTTCATTACCTACAAGTCCGTGATCTTGGAACCTACTTTCGCATAATTAGGACTGCTAAGATCTACAATCAGAGCTTCCTAGTTCTCATTTTTCTTGATCAATAATAAAGGAACCCTGGTGCATGTCTTAATTATAATTCTTTTTCATCCTCAAGAATGACCTAAGGCCCATATTGTATATTTAATAGAACTTAATAAGCACATTTGAAAAAAAATTGATGATCCATAAGATTCATGAGCATGCCATATCGCTAAATATTAATAATTTGCTTAACATTGACCTTGTACTCCATGAGATACTAACTCATGTGTATACTAAGAAGATCTTGTTTCTTCTTCTCCACAACCATGTACTCGATCGATTTCTCATCCGAAAGGGGCACATTAGAAACAAACTCTCTCTCTCTCCCTCTCTCTGTTGTTCGTTTCCCTTGTCCTTCTCTACCTTTTCTTCTACCACATATTCCTCTTCCTCAAACATGACTAACTTAATGACAATGAACTCTCCACTCTTAATTGTCAACTTGATCTCCTATTGGAATATACTCTAATACTGAGAGGGGGGGTGAATCAATATTAAATATATTTTACCACTTTAATTAGTCATTATATGATAAGATGTAGAAAAACAACACCATAGCATAGTACATAGATATTAACATGGAAACCCAAATGGGAGAAAACCACACAAATTTATATATAAAAATTTGGTAGGCACTAACTTACTATTATAATTCTTGCAGATACTAACTTGTGGGAGACACCAATCTCATTGATTGAGAACCAAATCAACACCAATGTTTGTAGGAAATAACACACAAGTGATACCAATCTCCTTGAATGACCACCAAATCAGCTCTTCTTGTAGGTGCCAACCCACAACTGCATAATTTGTAGGCACCAACATGCAGGAGACACCAATCCCCTCGAGCTGTCAATAGTGTGAAATTGACTATTTTCTTCAATCCTTCACTTGCACAAATATGTTTCTTTGTCTCTACTGTTCTAGTGCTCTCTAACTGTTCTAGTGCTCTCCATCTTACATTCTTCATGAAATCAAATATTCCTTATACCTTGCACCTCCCAACCACCTTCGCACATTCGTTCTCCCTCTTGAGAACCTATGAGCTCTTCACCTTTCATTCACTTCTTGCTTCAATCTTCACAACCCTTCGAACTAAGACTCTTTGTTACATCTCTCTAAAACCATGCACTTAGAATTCACAAGCTCTTGGATATTTATATTAAAAGATACAACCAAATAGTTGTCCACATATCCAAATAATACGGGGTCATCTCTAGATCTCCACAAAACCAGGTTGCACCACCCTATCCAAAACCCATTCTTTTATGTGCTTGATTTGTTCAAGAATGAAATAGATGTACACCTACCATCAGATCTATTCCAATATTCAATATAATCCATCTATTTTATTCATTGTCGCACAACACACCCTCAATGATCAACAATCATCCAATCTATCCTTGGTTTAATCTCGACCATTGGTCTTCTTAACTATCTTTAAGAAAAAACTATGTAGTCATGATGTGCAACTATGAGATCTTCTTCTCAAATCAATCATGGTCGTTTATTTGTTCTCTACCCATAAAAACACACAATGTAACCATAATGCATAACAGTTGTCTGATCAATCTTAGAATTGATATTTTCCGTCAATCTAGCTTCTGCCAATACTTAGACAAATTGTCTAATTCTCACTATGAGTTCATGGATCTAAGACACATTTATTCACACTTCAATGACCTCCAAATTGCACCCTCAAGTTCGACCACACTCATTTTCCACCTACACTTAGACACATTTCCAAAAATTTCACTATGGGTCTTTTGGACCATCCAATCTATGACACGTGGAAATTCTCTAGGCTATCGAATCTCTGACACCTGGCTACCTCCTGGGCTTTCATATCTCTCTCCTTCTAGACCATCCAATCTGTGGCATGTGGCGACCTCTTGAGCTATCGAATCTCTTACCTTTTGGTTTTTCTGATCTGTGACATGTGGTGACCTCTTGAGCTGTCAAATCTCTCACCCTTCGGGTCATCCAATCTCCCATTCTTGGTACTTAGTCATTTCTTCATACTTATATAATTCTTCAACATATTACCACAAGACTGTGGATTTTCTCTTATTCTTCGCATCTTCCCAATATTCCCCTGTTCTCACTATCTCTTCAAAGTCTTGACACTTAGTTGATTTTCTATTCTTGGTGGAATGAAGAGTCCACATGAATGCATCACTTCTCCAATTATAATCACAAGTCCGTCCTTCCATTTTCCATCCTAAAATTAGTAATATTTTGAGATTTCACTGCATGTCATGAGACTAGAGATTTTCCCTAATTATTGTGGCTCTTTCCATCCGTCTGATTCAATATTCATACTTAGCCATTTCTTGAGACATCGACCATTCAACATATTTCTAATACTTAACCATTTTTCCAAGATTTCATAGTGGGTCCACGGGGTCGCGGGATTATTGCATTTCTGAGCACATACTTCTGATTATTTGTTGCTCCATGATGTCTTGGGACTTAGTTAGTTTTCATTTCCCACCGCGGGACTCAAACATTTCCTTATATATTATTGATACTCCGTCGCTTCAGTATCTCCACGAGATACTAATACTTAGTCATTTTTCGAGATATCTCTTGTGATGATATGGAAGATGTGATGGCTGCCATGTGGATGTATTCTTTTGTAATAGATGATATGGCATCGAAAATTTTCTTGACACGTTGAACCATACATTACATTTACAGAGTTACATGTTATATCACTAACATGGACTCTTTTTGATGTGGAGTTCATCTAACTGAACATGTGGAACTGAAATGGCTTAGCTTTCCCACCAAGTGTTGAACCTAAATATTTGATCTTAACCATTGATTTCTAGAGATGAACGATCAGGATATGATCACTTAAAAATTTAATCTTTTATGTAAGGTTCCATAGTTATTCCACTCACTTTAATTCAAACTAAGTAATAACGCCTTGACATTATAAACTTTTTGAACTCTTTTGTCCCAACGAATGTGGGATATATTGACTTTTCCATTTCTTTGATCTTTTGTAGATTGCTTTGCAACATATCTCTTCAATTCCTCATCCTTGTACATAATAGGCATCGAATGGTGACCATTCTCGTTTCACAGTCTGCATTGTTGGCTTCATTTATTCTTCTCCATTATATCTTTATTCTTTGATTTCTCGTATAATGACTAATCTGCATGCATAGAGGCTCATTGACTTTTGCAATTCACATTGCCAACTTTGTCTATTCTTATTCCTCGATTTATTTCATATTAATATTCGTGTACAAATACTTATCCATAATATTCACGCATAAAGTGTTATACACCATTTTATCCCACTTTTCTAAGTGTCGTAAGTGTTGCACTTCACTTTTCTAAGTGTCACAAGTGTCACACTTCACTTTGTTTAGTGTCGTTAGTGTCGCAAATATCATGGTCCTTTATACTAAGTGTCATACCTTATTTTTCACACTTTTTATAAGTGTCACCACCTCAACACCATGCATGAATGATCCATTACATCCCCTTGAGAATCAAGAAGAAGAAGAAACCTTTAAACCCTGACAATTTGTCCTTTTTCACTCAGTCTTGGCTCTATTTGACCATGGTTGCTCCTATTTTCACTCTGAGGGAGAGACCATCCCATTGAAATAGTGTTAGGGGAGAATCCAACTCACTCTTTCTACCCTTATAGGGGAGTGACCATCTTTATTTGTTCAAATCCCATGAATCTAGGGGCATCTTTCGAGGACTCTCTGGATGGTTCTTGTTTTTTTTTTTTTTTTCATCAAGATATGATTCAAGTCTCCTTCTATCCTATATTGGGAGCAAGAGTAACCATGAATATAACTCAAATACTAACCTAATCCACCTTATACTCAACCATGTTCCTAATTTACCTTAGTGGTTAACCCTTCCTACATCTATATAACGAGACCATTTCAGAGTGCGAAGGGGAGGAAGAAGAAGTATACCAAACTTATGATCTTGTCAAGGAGTGCCAAACCTTTTTTTTATGTGAAGAAGTTGAGTTGGATTCATGTTCAATGGCTRAATAAGGAAGCTTGTAGGGTTGCAACATCAACAGGTTGTAAACCTATTTCTTTTCATTGAATATAAGAACTTGGCCTATTTCTCTTATACTTTCTTGTTCATTTCTTGTCTATTTGATCACTTAGTGTAATTTATCAATTGGTATGGTTTCTATTAAATGATCATATATAGTAGTAGGAGAAGGTTTCTTTGATCTTGCAGGTTTAACTTCATGAGGGAGCTACTTGGATTGGAGCTTAGCCATTGGAGTGGCGAAGACAAATGATAGAAATCAGGTGCACATACCTTTTTTCCTTATCTCTCAACCCTCCTGCAAGAAAATAGAATAGTTAGTTAGGAGCATGTTAGTTTCAATTTGTTAGAGGTTGTCTCACTCTTAGGGAACCCAAGTGAGGGGAACTCAACCTTCCCGTAGGGGGATAATTCTCACCAAAGTAAATTGGTGGTTCTGTTGGGGARAACCATCTATTTATTCTTAATTTTATATCCCTCTAACTCTTGAATTTGTCTACACTTTTCCTCTTCTATGTTTGACACCCCTTATCCCATCAAACCCTGATGTTTTCTGAGATATTTTCCAAATTTGAGCCTATAGGACTCCCACAAAGCATCCATTACCCCTTGGTCATCCCCTATCTAACTGCCACATAGTTTTCATTACCCCTTGGTAGTCCCCCATATAAAGTCCACAGAACATCCTGGATGCTTGTTTCTAGGCCATTAAAGAGCGTCCATCACCCTTGGTCGCCTTGTCTACCATTCTGGGGGAGCGTCCTCCTGTAGTAGTTTTATTTTTTAGTCATGTTTTCTGCTTTTTCTTAGATTTTGGTCAGTTTCTCTGTGATAAATTCAAGATGGTTGGATGATATTGATCATATATTTTATTAACAAGTTTTGGTTGTTTTCTTTTTCATCCTCTTTTCAGTTCACTTGTGTGCTTGAAGATTGCCTAGTATTTTAGCCCATAAAATCCTAGTTTTTTTTCTGACTGTGCTTGACTGAGAAATTGAAATTATCACTCATTTTACTTTCCTTATTTCAAGTTTTCATTGGTTGATTGGTTTTAATCCCTTTCATATTCATTGAAACATCTCTCTTTTTTGGATGATCAAGACTCTCTCATACACCACAATCCCATTTTTGTTTCTCATGTTCTAAGGATTTTTCATGAGTGTTTGTCTTGATTATCCTTTGTATCTTTGAGTCCTTGATTGAGAAAGTCATCTCACACTTGTTGTCTTTTAGTTCTCATATTTTTTAGTGCACTTTGTTTCATTACTTTTTTTCCTCGTATTTCTATGTGTCGAACATAGATCTCTTTCATTTCTCTTGAAAGTTAAGAAGCAAAAAAGTATTCATATCTCCTTGCATACATTATCAAACAAAGACATTTTTTGCATTACTTAGGAATTTGTTATGGTACACATTTGGAAGAAGAGCTAGTTTTTCATATGCATTTTGGTTTTTGGACACGGTTTCTTGGTAGTTTGGCATCATAATGATCCCTGAAATTGAAAGTTGCATAGTTTTGAGTTCTTGCTTGTGTTAAGAAGAATAGAAATCTTCTCCTTCCCATACATAGAATTCATCAAAAATAACAGACTGCATCCCATTATTTTTCATTATATTGGAGTCAAGTCTCTCACACATCATCATTTTCATCTCCATGAACCCTTTGAGTAAAAATCCATTAAAATCAATCACGCTTTAATAAAATAAACTAGAACATTTTTTGGTTTTATCACACCAATAATAGCATAGGATTAGGGTCTTTGGACTAGGGAAAGTGAGTAAATCATCCAAGACTACTAAAGATAATGTAAAACAATAGAAAGTGTACAATTCCAACTTTCATATAAGCATAGTCGGGAACCCAATCTCCAACAGGGTCTAAACATGAGGTCACGTTCATAAGAGAAAAAAAGATTACCCCTCCAAAGATTAACCAATCATAGTGGATAGAGAGTATACTGGGGGTTCTTCCTGAAGTGTCACTGAATCATTTGATGTTGGTAGTTCATGAAATCCAAATCCGTTCGGGGTCATCTAGAGTCTACTAGTCCACTTTTCCTCGGTCCTTTGGAAGAGTTTTGGAATTTGATATCCTACGCATATGATCGGTCCCAACTATTGACTGTACCCTCCTGGAAGATGACTGGGAGTTGGTAATCTTAATGGAATTTCCTAGGTATCTATAGAGGTGATTGTGGGGGGATTCCCACAGTACTTGGGGTAGACTTCATATCACACTCTCAGTACCCTTGGAGGGTGATCCTGCCAAAACGAGGGTTACTTGCACCAAGAAGGGATGTTACATGGAGGTTGGGGTAATTGCTTCTCATTTCTTTGCTGACATCTTGACATCCCTTATACAGAAGATCCTTGAACCTACTATTACTTGGTTGATTACTTTTAATTTTCTTACGGGTGTGTTTCTTTGAATTTTTTATTCGGCCTTAGGATCATAGATTTTTATGGTATAGAAGGTATGGAACCTGATGTTCTATAACCTTAACCCAATGTTTCTTACAAAGGAATGATCACATATCACACTTATGAAACCAGGAGCGTTGCTCCTAGAGGTGACCATCATGTAGAAGAACTAGTCACGACCTTCATAGAAAGAATTGCATCTTACATGAATCCTATTTTTATTGATCCTCTTGTTCCACCACTCATTGATCCACTTCCCATGAGATATGTCGATGCCTATTCTTATTACTATTTACTACATGGTTTAACCATTACACCATATTTTGGCATGAACCCATTGATTTTTTATTTTCCTTAAGGACTTGGGAATTTATCTTTTTCCACAACTTCTATAGTTGATACTACTGATGCTTCTTCTCTATTAGAAACATTAGTGACCCTGGTAATATCGAATCAATCACTTGTGCATACATATTCCTTTGCACATGGGTCATGTACTATTCCTGCTTCACTATTTCCACACATGCACACACCAATTGATTTACTTGGTCATCACATCGGGCAGATGGCTAGTAGTGAAGTCATTCATACAACCATGGTTACACAAGATACTCAACCTCCATCTCGACCATCTCATATTAGTACACCCCACATTGGAGGTCAATCTTCAATGGGAGCCCAACCTTTAGCTGGGGGGAAACCTTTAGTTGCAGGGAAATGTTTTACTGGGTAAACCTACATGGTTCCAACATCAACCTTCTTGGGGGCACTCCATTCCTGCTATTCCTTCTATCCCTACTACTACTAGCATGTATCCTAGAAATCCATTTCCAGGAACTGCTATCCCTTTGTGGGGTCAACCCCATCCGATGGGAATTATTCCACAAGGAACTTTTCCCTTTCAATCCGCAAACTCCATTATTCCAACACAATAGTCCCTTCAACCTCAATACATGGGGGGACCATTAGGCCAATAAAAATACATAGGCGGTCCATCTGTTCAGTTATAGTATATGGGTGGAAAACTAGGAAAACTTCCTTATATGGGCGAACAATCAATACAAACCCATTTCATGGGTGGACAACCTGGGAAACCACCATATATAGGAGTACCATCTAGCTTTTCCATCTCTCTGCAACTTGGATATGGTCCTACTGGTGTTCCCATGCCATATGATTACCACCATTATATGCAAGCCAACCGCCAATGTCCATTCTTGGCTACATTATATCTTCCATATATTTTGTGTTTGACTAATGATCCCATCCAACATGATTCATTTTGCCCCACCATCCCTGCCAAATTACCATCTGACATCCCAAAATTCAATGTAAAACCTGGGGAATATATTAACAATCATGTTATGACTTTTCATTTATGGTGTTCTTCCAAATATTTGATGGATTATTCAATCCATATTAGACTTTTTCAGAGAACACTTACAGGTTCTACAACAAAATGGTATATTGATTTGTCGCGTAACTCCTTTGTCGACTTTAATTATCTTTCCATGGTTTTTATAACACACTTTCAATTTCCTATACGGTATGAGAGGGGCACAAAGCTTTTGACCTCTCTCCAAAAATCCTCTTCCACCCACATATCTGATCATATTCATGATTGGAGATGATGAAGACAGTTGATTAAAGCTCCCATTTCAGACCGACTTCTTGTGGATTGGCTTACAAAGTTTCTCTTGCCTCCTATCATTTGTCATGTTGCTATGGAAAATGTTGTTACTGAGGAGCAGGATATCAACCGTGTGAATTATTTGGACTTGGTTTAATCCCAGTTCAACACACTTTATGATATGATCCCTAACACTCCTCGTCGATCGAATGATCCAACAAAGCCTACTGTGGAACCAAGTTCTGTTTCGAATGAAAAAACTACTTCCATTCCTTCTCAAACCTCCAAAGTGAATGCGGTCCAATCTTCTTCATCTCAACAACTAGGAGGTAAGAATAAAAACAAGGGTAAATCCAATAAATATTCTAACCAACATGATGATTCTAAGTCTGTTGATACTCAAATGACTAGGAAACACAAGTTTCCTTGTATGATTTGAGAGGAATACCACTACATGAAATATTTCCCTCATTGTGAGGCATTCACTAAATTTTTGAAGGGTACCTCCCAACCGGTTCAACAATAAAGTATGGTTGTGAAAAATACTACCCCTCTGCAAGGGGGAAATGCAATTCATTCCCACCATGGGGATGCTTCCATGAGCACCTATGAAGTGTACATTTTTAAGGAATTTAATGTGACAAATCGATACAACACTTATGAAACTCCTCCAAGTGATCAAGCTAAGGGAAAGGATGTCGATCAACCCTCCAAATATACTCCTTCATATTCCAATCCTCTTCATATTGAGAACAACCTCTCACGTGGTATTGCAAGAGATTAATTCAAAAAGAAACATTTAATCCAAATGCCCACACTGCCCAAAACTACAACATTGTTGAATATTTTTCACAAGTGTATTTTTCTATGTCATCCCTT
>SNQJ01S0007788.1:0-10185 GCA_010110895.2 Picea sitchensis | reverse complement strand
GTGATTTGATGAAGTATAGGATGCGATAGTTTGTTAGAGAACAAAAGATTTTGTTGGCATCATTTTCAGTCTTGTATAATTTGTTTTCAAGATTGATGGTTTTCTTGGCTTGTGACAAGATGTCGCAGGAAAGTTTTTAAAGCCATTGGAGAGTTGATTGTGTTGACGTCAAAGAGTTCGTAAGAGGGACTTGATTCTCAGTGGGAAGGTTGGCAGTCTTCCAAGCATAGAGAGAATAGTGGGTCAGCAACAGCCAGAGAACAGTGGTTGAGGGACATAGCCAGTTGCAGTGCAAGGCATGTCAAAGTATTCAGGTGATTGTCGAAACGACTTTTCAAGTAGAATCAGTTGATAGAACTTGAAAGTAGAAGAGAATTGAGGCTCGTACAGATGATCATAAGCTTTTGTGGGTCCAAAAGCCTTTCAGTGGGAAGGTGTGATCAAAATCTAGACCAGGGGTCAAATTTTAGCTCAAAAATCAACGTTCTAGGAATTTACTCAAAACAAACGAGAGTGTAGCCCTCGTCATCACGAACCCAACGCAATTTGTTTCGTCTCAAACAGACGTCGGGAGCGAGAGATATCGCGATCTGTCTGAATCGTCAAACAGGTAAAAAGAATGGACACTGACTGTGCAATCCGTATAGTCCGTACGGATGATGACATGGCATGACCGTACACTGACGTGGTAGAGGTGACATGGCTTGACCATACACGCTGACATGGCATTTTATTATTGGCATTTGTGGTCGAATCAGTTGACGACATGTGGCAATTTCTTGGCAAATGTTATGGTGCCACGTGGCCCAGTCATGGGCTGCCACGTGGCACCCCTTTATTGGCTATGGTTTGTTAGTTCAAAAGTTTGTGGACTTCGTGGGGATCGAACCCCGAACCTCCTCTCTCATCCAAGATTTAACAAAGTCTGCTCTACCAACACACCACACACTGTTGCTTGTTATATAAACAAGTTAAAATGTATTTATGTTTGGTTTTTTGTTAAGTTGGCGGGGGGTCGGGCCGGGACTTAGCCCTGGCCCACAGTTGTATTTGTGCATTGTTATATGACTGTGCTTGTTGGTAAATAGCATGCGTGGGGGTGTTTCATATATATCCCACGGTTATAACACATTACCATATGACCATTATAAACAGAGGTCTGGCGCGCGCGGAGTATTTCATATGTGTTTGCAAATGTAAACCACACGGTTCTATGTGTTAATACATGTGACCACCATATTAAACGACACGCGGGGTTTGTTATTTTTAAACGGATATCCCATGGTTTTATGAATTATCATATGACCCTGTCTCTTTGCGAGCGGAGTTTTGAATGTGGTTTTAAACGATTTTAAAAGGGTTAGCACTTTTGCCTTTTGCGCGAGGTCATATGACCCATGTGCCCAGGTGCCAGGCGGTTAGGGGATGGCACACCCATAACCGTCCTACAGTTTGCACCATTGGCGCGGTTTCTCCCGGTGCTGGGTTTTCACGCTATATATTGCATGTGTGCCAGGTTCATTTGATAAGGGTGTGTTTTGTAGATGCAGAGACAACAAGTTTGAAGGAGGAAAATGGAAGGAAGCCTATCTTCTTCATATTTTGGCCGATTGAGGTGCCGTAAAATCCCAGCTAGGGGTTTTTCGACATCCTGAATCCATTGGCATTGTTATCAAGGCCATTTGAAGACTTCTTTTGCAGGATTTTAGCCATTGAAGTTTCAGGAAGCTCCAATGAGCTTGAAGCCCTCATTGATTGAGGACATGTTTTGGTGAGCCTATGTTTGTTTTCTATGATTGAATAATCATTTTTGGCTAATTGTTATGCTATGAACATATTGGGACAGGTTTCAGAGGCTTTTGAGGACTTTTATAGGTGTTTTTTCCAAAGAGAAGCTCAGTGAAGCTTATGGCCACATGTAGAAGAGGTCATGCCCGGATGAGCCATGATCCGTTTTCAGAGTTCTATTAGTCATTTTTGGGGTTTTTATGTGTTTTGATCTCAATGGTATAGTCTGTTTTTCCATTGGAGTTGAGTAGCAGCTTTGTAAAATAACTTTTGACAAATTAATCCCAGAGAGCCAAGTCCATTAATGGAGGCTCAAGGAGATGTAGCCCGGAGGGGGGTGAACTCCTTTATCATCTTGTTCTTGTTGTGAGTTTGATGGTTTATTTGTTGCAAGTTACATTTGTTTTGTATTTATTTAAAGAAAATATATAACCATTAAAAGGAACAGATCCTCACACATAAGCATTTACAAGAAGATACATAAACTTAACACATAAGTTTATCTTGCATATTTTAACACATGAAGCAAGGTCCTGTAAAGTTTATTTTTATGAAGTAGAGGGTGCTTGCATAGCATAACAAGACAACCTTCTATTTTCAGATCACCTATCTCGTGAACTATCACCCTGTCTGTGAAGTTGTTGGTGGTATGAATTGTGTGTCCACTGTATGGTATCGAAGGTTCTCACACGTTGTTAGGGGTCAACTCTTGTCTCCCTGTGTTGATCCATAGAGCGAACCCTTGATTATTCAAAGCCCGTTTTGGAGCCCGTTATATCCTGTCGGGTTTATTGTTGATTGTTATGAGTTGGTGGGGTATCATCGACAAAGGTCGATTGTTGGCTCGTCTTTGTTGATTATGTTGAAAGTGGTTTTGGTTATTAGTATTTAGTCACTGCATTGGTTATTATAACAGTCGAATCGATAGCTCAACATGGTAAATTGGTTGATCTGAGAAATGGGATTGAATACACAGTCGATGTCTCTTATATTGTAATTATTAAATTGTTAACCCATCATTATTTTATAATTGATTAAGTCACAGTGATGCTTCTTGCATGATGCGTTGGTATGTGTGGGCTTCCTACATCATGTTTAAGTTGAAGTGATGGTTGTTGTTATTGTGTGTTTTAATTCCCAATAGGGAGTATTGCAATTTAAAAATCATGATAGTCGTAGCTTGGTTGTCCACTACATATGTTATGGATGTCATTTGGTTTTACCATCAGAGATGCGCATGGGTTCTTAAACAATATGGTTTTGTTGCGATTTGCTCAATTTGAGAAATGGGATTGGGCATACTGTTGCTACCTCCTTATATTGGATTTATAGTTTAACATCGTTTGATGTTTGGATTCAGGGTAATTAGACATGTACAGTCACATAAATGCTCTTTTGTTTTGTTGAATGGTTTGTGTATCCCACAACATCATATGAGTTGAAATGGTGATTTTTGTTACTATGTGTTTAAATGGAAAGTTAGGATTATTGCAAATTGAAATATTGATCATTGTGTTGACTGTCCACTGTGTATGTTTGATGAATATCATGCATTGTATCAGAGATAGGCACGCGTTCTGTGAAAGTATGGTCTCATTACAATTTAATTGTTAAATGAAATTGAGGGATGAAATCGGGCATGCTTGAGGAAATAATTCATGGACAATGGTTGATGTTTTCATGTTGAACATAGTGGAAATACATGATTGTGTGTTCATTTGGAAAGTGCTTTAGATATTAATTGGGACAAATGAGAAGAAACAAAACTCTTCTATAGGTTGTTGTGGAAGGAATATTGTCTTGTTTTGATGACACTATGTTAAATATTTAATTGCGAACAGTGAGAAATTTAATACACATAATTGATTGAATTATACAGAGTAGTTATTTAATTGATCACATTGACTATTTGATTGGTGTTATATCTTTTTTGTTTGATACAAAATGGTTTTATAGATTACTTAATTAATTTTATGAACAATATCTTCTCTCTTTCCCTACCATTATTTCACTTTTTTCTAATTACAACCCCGTCCCCTTCCCATAGCCATTTTTCACTCCATGTTCCTAAAATTAATTACAGTTAAGAGAATTTTGTATTGTAATAGTTTGAAATCGCAATTTCTTGAATGGATTATAGTGACATGTTCCTTGGTTTACATTACAGTTGATTGTGTGTTGTCTGTGAGTAGTAACCATGATTCTTTTCCCCATCTTTTTAACATTTTTCACTCAATATAAACCCCTCGTATATCCTAGAACCTTTTGTTCACCCCCTACTCATTGACAACAATTAAACAATTTGTATGGATTAGATTCCATGAGTCTGATATGTTGTTGAACCAAAATTTATTTCATATTTTAAAAGAGTCATCATGTATGGTTGTTAAAGAAACTACTTTCTAATCAATCATGCATACAAGAATGAGTTATTTCAGCCAAGGTATCCATGGTAGAGGTAACCTAGGAAGATGCAATTGGAACGGGGGCCTGAGAAGGCAAAGATTCGCCATTCACTTTAATGTTGACTATCAAGAGTTAGTTCAGCTTTTTCAGGCTATGTTTTTCAATTGGATTGGGCAAGGAATGGTCCAACCTAGGCCTGAAAGGCCTCCCTTCCAAGCTCCACAAGACCCTGGTATTCATGTGCCCCCTCATGTCTCATTGCAACTCGAGGTTCCCAAAAATGACAAATGGCAAGCGATTGTCCACCCAACAGTCTCCCAACATCGTGGCTAGACCAAATTGGCTTTACCTTCTCCCCTGCCTATAAATTAGATTGTCCAAGCTGCCCCTATCCAATCACCAATTCAGTCCTCACATGCTAGAAAAAGGTTGAAAACTGAGGCCCACCATGCCCCTAACAAAGGAAAATCCATTGCTACCCCTTCCTCACCCTCCAATGGCTCTGATAAATCAATGTCCTCCCGGATGAATTTGAGGGACGATTGTTCTCATGTGATCAACAAGATTGGGACTAAAGGCTTAGCACAACCAAAGTCAAATTCAGAGAGATTGAAAGGTGACAACAACAACAAGGGAAATATTGCATCTCAGAGTGGAAAATATGGATTTAAAATTTTATTTTATTTATTGTTGATAACAGTTGACTTCAGAAGTTTTGGACAACATTTTTTTTTGGATATATGAGTAATATATTTTTGAAAACAATTTCAAATATCAATGAGATAAATTGTCAAACATGAATGTGATGATGGGTGTCACAAACAGTGATGTTTGTGTTTAATTGACTAGTTATGTTATGATTGTTAAGAGCTAAAAGGGAGTCACAAGGGGTCCCACCTACTAGTTATTATTTATTTAAAACCCTTATTATGATTTATTACTTTTTCCCCTAACCAAGAAGTTGGTTGAGTTTTTAGTTAACTTAACTAATGAATTAGTTCAACTACTTCAACCAATTCTATTTTTCTTAAAATAAAAAGGAAGGGGAGGAACAAAGGGGGGATAGAAGGAGAAACATACTAAGGTTTTCTCTTTGAGTTTGTGTTTAGATAGTTCAGTTTTCATTCATTCCTTAATTGATTATAAGCCTAATTATTTTTTATGATAGAAGGGTCTTGTTGTAGACAACAAGATTCAGGGTTGAATTACATCATTCAGACACTTGTTTTTCAGAGGTGTTAATCTATCTTTGATAGTCTGTGTAGACTTGTCTGTTTGTGAATTAGTTTTCATGACTGACAAAGGCTATTGTGCAGAGTCAAGTGGGAAGAAATCTCTGGAAAGCTTATCCAAATTTTAAAGTTCAGTTTTTGTATTTTCTATCAAAGGTCCTTTTGTATGTTTCATCGTGGATGTCTAAGTTTGACTTTGGTCCAAAACTTCTTCACAAAATTTTGTAAAGAGAATGACTCTTTGATGAATTGGAATGAAATAAAGGATTTATTTATGTCTCATGTGTATTGATTATCGACTTGGTGTCTTTACTTCTGTCTCTATATTTATTTCAACAACTGTTATATTCATAAAATCATATAAATAATGAATTTTCCAGCAAGCTTTTATTTATAAAAAGACTATCCTAAGAACTTGTAATCAATACTTGTGAGTTAGGATATTAATTTTGATGGCTATAAACATTGGGTGATATTCTCGTCTATTCTTATTTAGCCAAGTAGAATCTGAAAATGCTTGAGTAAGACCATTTCATTTATTTTCCTCAACAGGGGACTTATTGAATAGCTCTTTGACGTCTAGAAGGAATTTTGCAGCCCCACTTGTACAATTAGTTGTTGGAAGATTGTAACATGCCATCTTCCAGCAACCAATTGTATGAATGGGGCTGGGAAATTCCTCCTCGACATCAAAGAGATATTCAATAATCCCCCAGAAGTGAAGAAGAGGAGGTCTAGGGAGCAATTATTACAAGAAAATTGATGTCAAATATTATGGCTAGAGGGATGGAGAGGATGGTATCTTAGATAAAGTTGAGTGTCCTGCAAAGAAGGAGATGTAGGCTAGAGAATTGAGGGAGTGGAAGACATTCGATTATGTCAAAAGGGAGGTGTTGAAAATGCATTTTCATTGATGTAAAAAGGACACTATATGTTGTGTGTCTCCATGTTTCAATGATCCTTTGTGTGGTGAGAATTCTCCCCTTCTGGGCAGGTTGAGTTCCCCTCACTTGGGTTTCCTACAAGTGAGACAACCTCTAACAAATGGAAACTAACATATTCCTAACTAACTATTTTATTTTCTTGTGGGAGGGTTGAGAGAGAAGGAGAAAAGGTATGTGCACCTGATTTCTAGCATTTTTCCTCGTCACTCCAATGGTTGAATTGCAATCTAAGAATCTCCCTCAAGAAGTAAAACCTCCAATAACAAAGAAACATTCTCCTAAAACTACCTATGATTATGTAATAGAAACCCTACCAATTGATAACTTACACTAAGTGATCAAATAGACAAGAAATGAAGAAGAAAGTATAAGAGAAATAGGTCAAGTTCTTATATTCAATGAAAAGAAAGAAGTTTACAACCTGATGATGTTGAAACCCTCCAAGAATCCTTCTTCGGCCCTTGAACATGAATCCAAATAAAAAATTTCACTCCTTGACAAGATCATAAGTTTGGTATACTTCTTCTTCCTCCCCCTCTCACTCTGAAATGGCCTGGTTATATAGATGCAGGAAGGGTTAACCACTAGGGTAAATCAACAACATGGTTGAGGATAAGGTGTATTAGGTTAGGATTTGATTTATATTTCATGGTTATTCTTTCTCCCAATATAGGATAGAAGTAAAATTTAATCATATCTTGATGAAAACAAGAAAACAAACCAAGAACCATCCATAAAGTCCTCGAAATATGCCTCTAGATTCATGGGATTTGACCAAATCAATATGGTCGCTACCCTAGAAGGGAAGACAGAGTGACCTGGTCACTCCTCTAATATTTTTTCAAGGGGATGGTCACTCCCAAAAAGTGAAAATGGGAGTGACCATGGTCAAATAGAGCCAGGACTGAGTGAAAAATGCCAAATTGTCAGGGTTTAAAGGTGTCTTCTTCTTCTTGATGATCAAGGGGGTGTAATGGATCATTCATGCATGGTGTTGAGGTAGAGAAACTTAGGAAAAGTGTGACAAATAAGGTATGACACTTAGTATAATGGACCATGGAATTTGTTACACTAACGACATCGAAGTGTGAAACTTGCGACACTTATAAAAGTGAAGTGAAACACTTACAACACTTAGCAAAGTGGGACAAAATGGTGTACAACAGATGCACCCCAAAGTGTGAGATCATAGGAGAAAAACAATAGTCGAAAAAATTTGTAACAATGTGAAATCAAGGGACTAAAGTAATAAGACCCGTTAGAAAGAAAGCAAGCATCCATGAATATGCATATATCATCCCTGAGATAGGCATACCCATACTTAGAATCATCTAACTCAAAGAACGGTCGTAGACAAATACACAACATACCCATGAAAGAACTGACTAAGGATATGGCCACCGAACATACAATTTGGATCCATATCTTCATGAATCGATCAAAATGTAGCCATGATATTGTACACAATGGAGATACAATATGAAAAAACATAGCCATATACCAATACAACAAGGATCTACGTCACAACATATATCACAAATTCATAATCTCCAACTTAGTCTAAGGAAGGAAGATAAAAAATGAGTGTTTACTGAAAATTCCCCCCAGGGTCTTCAATCCCAATATTGAATAGTACGAATATATCCATGTGCAAAAATGTCTTGATGTTGAACATGGTAGAAACCACTTGATTATTGGTCAATAATGTAAACCATTAACAAGTGCGAGGGAAATCACCAATGATGGAAATGACTCCCAAGGTAGTTTAGTACATTCCAACAAATGTGAATAGATGGTTTGAAGTTGAACACTCGATGGAATCAATCGATCAGAGCTCAATGATGTAATCCAATTGTGGATGGTGAGAAAACTTGCCATTGAGGCATGTAGGCTCCAAGGTATTGATTGGTTTCTAAGTATAATTCCTATATAATATGTTGATTTTGATAGAAATAGACTCGTAGAAGGAGGGTCATGATGTATCACCCATCATTGACATGAAACTAATAAGGATAGTGATGAATAGTGATGGATCAAGTGATGGTGAAGTGACACAGGGGTGAAAATGCAGAGGTTGAATTCCCTTGAATATATGGTGGCACAATGAATGAATTTGGTAGCATTGACTCAACAAAGCATGAATACCAAATATGATGATGTAACGAAAACCAATGCATCTCTTCGAAAAAGTCGAAAGAGTATGATGACACATGGAATGAGACGAAAACCAAGGGTTCTCTTCTAAAGGAATCAAAAGAGTATGACGACACATGGGATTCAAACAAGTGCCATATCCAAGTGCAACATAAAGATTCCATAAATGAAATACTTGACCCAATTATTGAATTTTCCCCCCACCCAGATAGGTGAGTACCTCTTTGGTTTTTAGAGAGCTCGAGGAGGATAACAAATGATCGATTAACTCATCTTTGATGAGTCCCATATTCACATGTTTAACGAACCTGAAGAAGGAAGGGTTCGGTCCCAAATGGGTCATTCCTTGTGTATATTTTAAGAATCCAAGGAAATAAAACTCGATGGTCTTTTCATATTTCGAGAGTCTGAAATTATTTGATAAAGAAGATTCCACAATGGACTTTTTCATAAAGTAAGTCCCCAGGGTCTGAAAAAGTATAAAATGATACCTAGGAGAACTCTTCTAATCATGCTTGACTAGAGTATTCCTTTTTCGTAATTAATCTAACAAGGACAAAAAAGGTGTAAACTATCACTCGAAAGAATCCATTTCTAACCTTTTAACGAGTGTGAAAGGAAAAAATATCACTCGACAATCTTTTCATGTTTAGAGAGTCTGAAAAGAGATTAAAGGAGACTCCAGAGAGTTCCTTTTTCTTATAGATTTTACAAGTCTAAAAAAGAGATAAAATTATACGCGGTAACCTATTCACATGTATTAATGAGCATGAGAAAGAGAAAATACCGAGATTGGTAACTTATTCTCATGAATTTACGAGCATGAGAAAGAACAAAAACTAAGCTTTTTTCATAGAAGACTACTACGTTATGATGGGGACGACCCTCAAATGAGGATCACTCCTAGTATTGTGTTTCTATGGAGATGTTTTCCCCCCAACTTGTGTGACATAATCTAGTGGGTTTGTTCCAGCATGATGCCCAGAGACTGGAAACCTACCCCCTAAGTGTCATTTCCTCCAATGACTTTTATTCTTTCCCCGTTTAGGCAACTGGTTACTAATGGGAACATTTTCACAAGGAAGAGGAAAAGAAGGTTCAAATACATGAACCAGAGTGAGACTCAATTGGAATGGAGGGGGGTCTGTTTCATGTTTTAATGAGCTTGACAGAGACAAGGAACTATGATTTTCGAGACTAGGTACTACCAAAGGATCAGACAATTCTATGGATTGTCACACTTGAGTCTAAATCATGTTTAACATGGAAACCTGCGGGATGAAAGGAGAAGGTAAAGGAAAATCCCCCATGAGAGAGGAATCCTTAAGGACACATACCCCTACACCCTCAAGACTAGACTGTCCGAGAAAAGGGACATCATTCGTCGCAACATTGTGGAGATTTGGAGTTATATAGTCAAGTTGGTCAACAATGATAATTTTTCCTTGAAGGGGAAATCATAAAAGATAAAACATTGTATATGTGATGGAAATCATCATGTAGAAACAACTATGACCAAGTAAAAAATTGTAATCCAAGGGTGCATCAACTACTTTGATATCGACCGAAAGAGTCTTACCCTTCAATGTCACAATGCAATATTGCAAGAGTCTGTGAGGTTGTAAACCACATCCATCAAATTCTTTCAAGGTGGTCAGAGA
>SNQJ01S0007787.1:206513-221155 GCA_010110895.2 Picea sitchensis | reverse complement strand
GAATACATTGATCTACCTATGTGCGGGTTAGGACCTTAACAATGACATAGTAAAGCGACATGTGGAACAAGGCTCATCATGGAAAACAAAGATAACAAAGGTGGAGATCATGGCACCAGGTCAGGTACAACAGTTCATGGAGCGTCTGATCAAGGCTTGAGCAGTTTTGTAGTGGTTAATTGTCAAAATAGTCAAGTATCGAGCACAGGAAGTAGAAGTGAAAGAAATCCTTTCAGCCCCGATGGACCAATATAGGTTCCCATATCCCAACACATGTGAGGAATGCTTCGTCAAATGGCCAGAGTATGAGAAGATTCATCCACTTTAGTGAAACTATTTGATGATTCTTAGAAGATAGAGAGATGAAAGAACTATGTGGCGATATTTTGTTTTACTTAGCTTGCACTTTTTATAGCTATTTTTAGTTAAGGATTCATTATAAATAAGAGGATTGACCTTTTAGTAAAGGTCGATGGTTTTGGCAAAGACCCTTATTTTTAAAATTGTAAATAACTATTTCAGAACTACCTTAATTTAGAAGTCATGTTTAGGACCAGAGACAGACTTATATTTTAATCAAAGGCGTTGTGTGATTTGGATCTGAGGAGGAATTACTTCCTACTTTATTTCATGAATGGATGTTGTAATAAGTAAGAATTTCTGAATCTGTTGATAAGTTAGTTGTTTCAATATTTTCATAGCTCTTTCCTCTAATGATGAAGACAAATTGTTGTGTTAATGTGTGATTAATGCTATAGCTAAGGAAACTATTTTTATTTCCATCATTTTATTGCATGTATATTTTCTTTCAATAATTATATCTCAGTCAATAATTGAAATACTAGCAAGTTAATGCATTATTACTAGGCTTGTCACAGATGTGAATATCGTTGTCTGCATGGTTGAGCACAAGGGTTATCCCAAGATCATCCTTCTTCAGTAGTTAAGATCCCCCCCTTTTACCAACTAGTTTATATTAAAAAACACCTTGTTTTTATCAGACCCATCTAATAAAAAAAATACAAAAAGAGAACATTTGAAATGAAGGAGGAACTTTCATAAGAATATATCCTATAAATTACTACATAAATCCCATCAATAAATTGGTTGCATAGAAAGGTCTGGAGGACCATTCCACCATCAAACACTGCAGATTTTAATTGGGCCTATGTGGCAGGTTTGGTTCATACTATTGAGTTAAAGGGATTTAGGACCCCCCAACAGGTTCAACAATATATACAAGAAATGCACTAGTTTTTCTCAACAAAAAATGTCAAGCACCAATGGAATAATTTAACTAATCCTAAGAAATAAAAATTCACCTCCAAAACTTAGTTGTGTATACACATTGTTATACCACCCAACACTATACCCGATGATTCTAGATTGGCATCAATCCAAAACCATCATTATCTTTTTGGGTTCTAGTAGAATAAATAAATTAATTAATTGACTCTAGAAAACATGTTTTTATGTAAAAATCTCAATTAAAATTTTTGTTGAAATTCTAAATTAGAAACTTAGTGTCTTGAACTTCAAAAAGTTTACCTCTTTCCTAGAGTTTCCTAGATATAGTCCATGAGAGAATTTACATCCTTAGGGATGATATGAAATATAATAAAATAATAAAAACAATAGATGATATTTCACTTCTTAACAAACCTATCCTACTAGGCAATTTAAGATAAAAGATATCAAGCTTATGCCACAAGTTTCAACAATCTAGGGAAATCATATCATGCATAAACTAGATATGAAATTCACTTTCTTTCATTGATGGTGTTATAAGACAAACAAGCAAACATTTATTTATCATATCTATCTTCGTTGAGTGAGGGGAGTTCAGGTAGAATAGAGGAAAGTGAGACATCTAGTAGGTCTAACAGGCGGAGATCAACTAGAGGTGAGAAGATCAACAGAAAATTTCATAGAAACATGGAATTTTTTATTTTGAAAGGGAGATCATGTTCTTATTATCATGAGAGCATAGACGACATCGAGGTTCCATTGAGATAAAAACATATAGTGAAACAATGTGTACCCAAGGATCTTCCTGAAATAAACATTGATTTTTGTGTAAACGAAAGGATATACCAGATTGCTCCATCGTCATTACATGGTTTAGGGATATTTTCCATGGATGGAATAAAGGTCTATTACAACAGATTAAATGAATTGATGGATTACATCAGACCCTATTATATCTACAAATATTGGATACAAAAAGTATGCGAATATATGGCTTGGATGAAAATTATATACAACTAAAATACAATGATTGAAATAAAGGAGAAACTATATATATTGATGGAAGGACAAAAACAACAGGTAATATTGTAGGGTTTATAAACAGTACACGAACCGCAACCAAAAATAAGAGACCCAATTGCGTATTTGAGGAGGGGCGTGAAGGAAACTGTGTATTTGTATGTGCAATAAAATCAATAGCTACAGGGGAAGAGTTATTGATTGATTACAATTTGAATTCAATAGATACATATGTTGTTATTATGGGGGAGGTACGTATACTAATTTAGCCAACCTATAAGAAATGACTCTTATATTTTATGATTTTCATTATGTTCTTTACAGTGTTAATATATTTGGAGAGCTTCGGTTTGTTTACACAGTTTGTCCTATTTTTGTTATCAACAATAACATTCCTCCTTGGATGTCAATAAAGAGGGAGGATTTCTCATACATTTGAATTTATTTCTCATGATAATGATCATGGTTCTAATTTTACTATAATTAGGTACGCTGATCGTGGTAAATCAAAGATTGTCTCAGAACATGATGTTGATGATGATTTTCTTGGTGAAATGGATTTGTATGAATCCCCCGACCCTATGGTTTTAATTAGAAAAAAGATCAATAAACAAAACAAGGAACTAGCTCACTTGTTAGATATTCTAGATCAAACTTCTGAGGTAGAAGAAAGGATCAAAGAAGTTATGAAAAGGCTTAAGACATATAAGGTAATAACCATAATTTCAAGTGGTTTTATTTTTATGTCATAAGATCAATTATGAAATCTTGATTTTTAACTTTTACATTATCTAAACGAAAAAATGGTTTCTTTCTTATATAGAGATTTTGGATCCTATTGACACCAACATGCATGGTGTCAGTAGTAATGGCGATGCACAAACACAAAAAGGTCCTGAATCAAGCCCTCATATAGCTTCTAGGACACATCTATTGAGATATCCACCTTCCACACCATTTTTTGGGAGCTGCAACACGCACACCGAGGAAGAGGCCACACAGGTAGGCTCTGGAGGTGGTGCTGGAGATGAGGCTGATGATTTGACAAACTAAATGATTGATTTTCCTAAAACAATATGTGTGACCAGCATAGGTACCCTTAAGGGAAAATTTATGGTCAATGAGGAAGGGCTTCCACTAAAGCAAGTTAAAGTCCCAGCTAATTTTTAAAATTTTAATTATTTCATGTTCTCTATGTAGACAAATATAAATCATCTAAATTATAATTTTTAAATTAATAATCATATAATCATTTTGCGTGTAGGGAATAACGATTTTTATAGGTCCTTGGAAAATAATTCGTTGCTTAGTTTTGGGCCCACCATACAGGAGAGGTGGAATGCCCATAATTCCAACCTCAAAAAAGAATTGATGGATTATCTCAAAATCCTTTTTTGTGTAGACACATTTAATAAGACCTTAGCCACCGCCGCAGTTGGCTAATATTTAAAATATACATGAGAAACATATAGGAAGTAATTGAAACAAAAAAATAAGTACGATCTTCCTCTAATGATTCTAGAGAGGGAGTGGAAGGCCCTCATTGAGGATGCAAAAGAGAAGAAATTTACAGATAAAGTAAAAACACCCTTTCGTCCCAGAAGGTAAATTACAATTTCAATTCAATACCTTCATTTTCTTTTAAATGTAAATAAAATTGTGGTATATATTAACATACTTGAAACTTTTGATGATAGGTTGACTGACACATCAAAGGAAACAAAAGAAAGGATTTCCAAATGTGGCTAGCACAGGCCAGTCCAGGGAGGCTACTTGAAGTTGTAATCATGAATTGTAAGTACTTAAATATATTATTTGTATCACCTTAAAACTTTTAGGTAATTGCAGCGAATAAAATTAAAAATACATACTCTTATGAAATGCAGGGTGATGAGTTTGGTACTGAAACCATGGAGGAAGACCTCCATCTTGGTTACAAGTACGACTATAAAGATGTAGTTAAAAATAAAAAAATCTTGGGGCAGATAACAAGAACCACTTTGTAGGATAAGGTAAATAAAATTCAATACACATTAACCTTTATTATTAATATAATACAATCATGTTGGATATTATTAATATTTACCACTTTGTTTTAATTAGGGGAGTGACACTGTCAACAAACACACTAGTATTGGAGAGATGTGCATTGATAGTAGTTTGCAACCAGAAGATGGTTCTCCCATGCAGTCCCAATTTTCCATGGGGTTGAAACCCCACGATGGTGCTACGATCGAGCTGGCACATGATGGTAATATGGCTGTATTTTAATCATATACTTAATAATTTCGTAGTTATACATTTTGTACTTGTATTTTTTTTACTTATACATTTATGATTTTCCTTATAAAGTTTGTGGTCTCAATGGGATAGAATGTTGTAATTGAGGCTCATATAGTTGAAGAGGAGCACACATGGGAATCCATTCCAATGGTGTCGACCAGTGAACTAGGTAAATAATGACATTGCAGGTGTTTTTTTTAATATTACTGAACTAGTTCAATGATATTTAAAAATTGACCATCTAAATTTTGTATTCTTTTTCTTTTGTAGGTGATGCCTCATCACAGCGGCCTCCATTACCCCATGAGTACCCCATGACTAGGCATGCTCTCCATGAGAGGATGCAATCACAATCATATTTTTAAGAGAACCCAGAGAACGAAGACATAGATATTGATGAAATGATTAGGAACTATAAAGATAAGAAGAAGAGGCTAGCTAAAAATACTAAATGATGATGTACATGACTATTTTAATAACTATTTAATATAAAATCTATTTTCACCATATTCCACTTTCCTGCAGCCTTACATTAAGACCATTTTCATGATTACATATGAGTTTAGACCCATTATTTTCCAAAGCATTAATTTTAGTATTTTGAGTGAATTTATGATTAAATATTGGAAAAATAACATGTTTTCACATGTATATCAAAATGGGATGAGTTCTATGATGTTTACAGGTAAATTTTGATACTCCAAAGCCTCTTTTCACATCAATTTCCATTCTCTAGTTTTTAGATGTAAAGTGCTTTAGTGTAGTGTATGATGATATGGAATAGTTGTTAATTTGCTCTTAGGAGAATTGAGCTCAGTCCAAATGGATCAAGGAAACATTTTATTTCATTTTAAACAATTTTGAATATTGATATGTATATATGTTTGTTTTTGTTGTAAATATTTCAATAGATTTATATGTTGGGTATTGGAGAATTGAGAGTGATGTGAGGGGGGAGGGGCCATAAGAGCTTCCTCCTTCATGTGGTTGGCCCTATTCAATAGAGAATAATTTATTGGAGCCGTTTAATCCTGGAGAAAACCTCGCTCGATCCAATGAAGCAACAACAAAGTCAATGTTGACTTCGTTGCTGCTACTTCAAATCGAGGGAGATGGTTTGATCAAATATTAGATGTGTGGCTCCAATAAATTATTCTCAAAACCAAGAGGAGCTCATTTAGGTATTTTCTAGCACTCTTGTAAAATTGCATCTTAGAGTAAATAATGCACTACAAATATGACTTGTATTGTTTTTTTAGATATTTATGGAGGTTGAATAGTGGCAGGTACTTTAAGATTTTTCTTCATCGATTGAGGGAAGATAAAGAATAACAGAGGGTCATACAGTTGAAGAGAAGCACACAGGGTCAACCATTCTAACTATATTGTCGACCAGTTCATCAGATCAGGTGTGATTTCTCCTTTAAACATAGTTTATATAGCCATCAATTCTAGTTATGTTTAATGATTTATGAATTGTTATGTTTGATTGATAAATTTTAAAATACCATTTAGGTATGTATAACCTTTTAATTATGTCCTCTAGATATTATGGATCTGTCAGTGTAGGTTTATGGTTCACCAATGGATAAATTCTAACATGAATGTATGGTTCACCATATCCATAAGAAAATGATGGTTCCTTTGCCATCCCCATGCTAACATATTCATATCATTCCTTCAATGGTGCCTTTCATCTAGAATCAATGGCACATGCCCTCACTAATGTCACCTTACAATTCCCAACAGGAACGTGCATGGTGGGAATTCTTGATGAGCATAAACGAACAACTCAGTCAAGTCACGGGAGTGTGTGCACGCTCTTAATGCAACATATATAGAATTTAAAATACACCAAACCTCTTTATGAATAAAGATGTATAAGGGTATGGGGAAAAATAAGGCCTAATGGATTAGGATTGAAAGTGTTTTCAAGGATAGATAAATGGTTAGAACACCAAGATGTGGGTGATGTGGGTGCAAGGGTTGTACACAAGGTATATGCATAGTGCACTCATGGATCGAGTTAATATAGGGTTAAGGATTGAGTATAAGTTATGCCCATGATTATATGGAGCTAGGGGGGTCTATTTCATGGTCTACATCAAGCTCCAGGCCAATGTCTAAATCTATATCTATGTCTATGTGGTGGTCTAGGTCATGGTCTACATCAAGCTTTGGGTTTAGTGACAAGATATTTGGAGGAATGGAACCTAATGAAATGAACATTATGACCGTTTGGAGGCTTAGATATTATGAGATTGCAATGCACCCAAATTTAAAGGACTATTTTGAGACAAAGAGATAGTGAGATTGCAATGAACCATTTGGAGGCCTAGACATCATGAGATTGCAGTACACCGGAGTTGAAATGACCGTTTGAGGCGGAAATATGTGAGATTGCAGTGCACCCTTTGGAGTGTCATATCAGATCAGATTATGATTAGGTTTATATTCTATATTTTCTGCGAAGGGGTGGAGATCAAAAAATGCACTGCAAAGAGAGCATAATTTGCATTCATTTCACACAAACATCAAATTCCACTTATTAATTTCAAATTGGTTTTCATATAGGAAGTCAAATTTCCCAAGTATGGGATTCTTATCATAATGTTTGGCTGTTGCATGTGGTATCACATAGTCTTGATTATGGACTTAAACTCAGTATGATGCACATTTCTACATGGTTCACCAATATCTGATGAATAACCTCTCTTGGATTCTAAAACAATTTAACAATTCCAATGACAAAGTCTAGTTGAATCCAAAGTTTATGACAAGAACTAAGTGAATAAGTGCATAATGAATTCACCGAAAGTCATCCCTAAATTATGCAAGATACAATCCAAAGCTTTGGAGACTAAAGTTGAGATCGATACTAGTAATTCATTCTTACCATGATTGACTGAATTGAAAATCTTTGCCCATGTCATACCCTCTTTGCACTCACAAATTCTTACAAACATCCTAAAATCCTTTTCTAAATATCTTACAAAATTAACAAGAAGGTTAAATAATGTTTATTTTCAGATGCCAATTTGACAATAAAAAACTCCTTGTCCAGAAAGAATGTTCTCTTAAGTATTATACAATGAAAACTTAACTTAAAGATAAAAACAAACATATTTCTATGAAAATTATTCTACATAGTTGCATCACATCATCAATTATGTGGTACAAATGTTTCTGCAAAAGCTACTCCAAATGTTCACAAAATCATTACTAACAGTGGTATATAGGATGTATAACCTTTATCCTCAATAAGATGAGGCGCATAAATAGACCTTTGGGAATATCACGTGTTGACGTGGCACAAAAGTGGATGAAAACACAATCTTGTTCCAAGAAATCATCTCCTCCAATCTAGCATATTAATAGTATGCATGTTTTCAAGCCCTAAGGACAATGCGTCTACTCTTCTATATACCTTCTTATCACATGTGAAAACAATTTTCACAATACACAACAAGGAAACAAATTAATTGCAAGGTGTTTACAAATATTTCATATCAGTGGTTGTAATTATATATACACTCTTGAGGTACAGTGACATATTTGGGTGTGCTAAGATATTTTGCCATTAGAGGCGATCTCTCCCACCAAAAAAAACCCTTTGTAACCTCAAGACTTAAAATGGTGTTTCTATAAAGAGGTGGAAAATTGTAGATCAAAATTTGACACTAGAGGTGATCACTCCTCTAGTCCAAAGAGACTAATAGGAAACACCTAATTTTAAATATATCAAGGTTGAGACCACAAGCATGTTGAGTGCTATACAAAAAAAAATCAAATAACTTGGCATGTTTCCCATCTATTTTTCTTTGGAAAGGTCTAGGTATGGATAATATTCATGATTTTGATCCCCAATTTGGATGTGGTATCTAGTTTCAACCAATCTTCCAAATACAAGCATCTTGTATCTCTTGATCTTGATCACCTACCTCTATATGGGATGGGATCATATGAGTGAACTTGATATGTTGTCCTTTTCTCATACAATTAAGGTCCAAGATAATCATCTAAATCTTGATCTATCATCTATCATCTAAATATATCATCTTGATCTACAATCTTGATCTATCTATCATCTAAATCTACAAGCTTGAACATGAAATATTAGTGCACCCTCTTGCAAATTTTGATGACATCAAACAGTGTCCTAATAAATTTTCTACTTGTCAAAAAATTGACTCGTGGTAGAATTCCAAGGACAAATCATAAAATCGTATCCATAGAAAAACATAGATTGAAATTTATTCAAATATGTCAAAACACATATTCCATAACTTCATAAACAATATTGTTCATTCCATCATACAGAGGCCCCTCCAAACACCAAGTCTTACCTTCAAGATTAGAAAAAATGTCATTAAGTATCCTCTTGCAGAAGGTTGATGGCCAAATCATTTTGAGTCTTCCAATCATAAAGAACACATATGTACTTTATGTGCATGAAATAAGTACCTTGTCAACTAATCTATATCCTTGAACTCAAAGTACTTTGTTTTATGACAAAATACCATACAAGTAAAACAACATCTTCCTCTCATGTTTTTTATTCTTCTTGTCAAATTATGGATCTGGGTTTAATTTGGATCATTCTCACTTAAAAATATTTTTGGTTGGTTATGCTTCTAAAAGATCAAACAAAGGAGGGTAATTTTGTATAACTTTGAAAACAATTTATTTTCTCTTTAATTTGAATCATAACTTTGAAACAATTTATTTTCTCTTTAATTTGAATCATAACTTTGAATTTTCAAGAAACTATAATCTATCTCTACAATAAATTTGCAATCAATGTTCACGAAGGCTTTGAGCATGTTGTTTTCTTATTCTTTTTGAAATGCTAAATGCCAAAATCATTTTCATTCATTTCCCTTGAGCCCATACAACCCTTAGTGTTGTAATATTGGCTCTGGTACCAATTGTAACATACCCAACCACTCGTGTACATTGTTGGTATTGTGGGGTACTTAAAATTTTACTCACCTTTGTCTTAATGAAAATTTGTATTCAACACCACAGAGGCCACGATGGACGAGAGAGATATCAAGTTGAGGAAATCATATCTTCTCTTCATGTAATTTTTTTTTCTAATTATTTTCTAGTGTTCTTTTGGACTTTATTGATGGGAATATACAATATGATTCTCATAAAGAACTAGATTCCTTAACATCTGTGAATATTTCTCCTCAAAAATGTGTAAGAAAGGATCCCAATACTCTGTGTAGCAGGGCTTCCATGAGCAAAGTGAATGAAAACAATCACATTTTCACCTAATCTCATCGTACTTTTATTGAATCCACTTCCATATCGTCCTATAGTTGTGTTATTAGTTTTCACCTAGTAACCCAAGCTCATACATTTCTGCATGCAATCGAGATCCATTCCACCTCCATTATCTTGGAAAAGAGGAGTTGGAATATTGTCCCTAGGGTTCTGAATTTTGTCCACAATGACAAAAGTTGCACCATTTTGAAAATATTCAACTACACTATCAAGCAACTTCGAAATATATCCAAATTCCCATGTGTGGTAAGTTGCATTAGAAGGGAGGAATTTTGGATGTACTTGAACATGATACACGCCACCAGGTAAAGATCACTTTTTTTCATTTTGGACATCATAATACCTAGCTCTCCAAAATTAATTAAAACTAGTTTTCTTTGAGTATATACCTGAACAGTTCAGTCGAAGGAAAAATGAATGCAAATGATGTTCTCTTTGTAACACATTTTTGGATCTCCACCCCTTCCTAGAAAATATAGAATATAACCCTAATCATAATCTGATATGATCTGACACTCCAAAGGATGCACTGCAATCTCACATATTTTCTCCTCAAATGGTCATTTCAACTCAGGGGTACTGCAATCTCACATCTTTTCGCCTCAAATGGTCATTTCAACTCAGGGGTACTGCAATCTCATGATGTCTAGGCCTCCAAACATTTCATTGCAATCTCACTATCTCTCCGCCTCCAAACGGTCCTCCTCTATGCAACGATACAATTTTTCTCCTTTAGTACAATATGGAATCTAATTAGTATGGATTTATATCTCAATTATAATAACATGGTTAGAGAATCTCCTCTCTTTAGTGCAAGACTCAAGATAACCATCATAAACTAGAGGAAAACTTAGGTCAAAGGGAGTGATGTTTTGGGTTATTATGGGGTTTCAAAAATTAGAGCTTCCACCGAAACAATATTAATCTCAAAAACACTTTCCTTAACATCCTTCTTGTATAAAAAGGTATCAAGATGTATTGAATTAGCTAATGAGAAGTGTGAACTAGTCTTTAGCAAACTATCTTTGGGGGAAACCCAAAGTTGATTAGATCCATCATTGGGAACTTTGGCATCTTCTCACTTTCTTATGGGAAGAAAATTTCATCCAAATGGTAGGTTCCTAAGGTATAATCCATTGTTAGTGCTTGTATTGATCCTTGGATATGTTCCTTGGTGGTTGATATAAGTCCCTAGATGTGTCTAGGGCCCCTGGATGTGTTTGAGGGAATCCTTGCTCAGTGCTTGGATTCATCCTTGGATGTGTTCCTTGGTGGTTGGTATAAGTCCCTAGATGCGTTCTAAGGCCCTTGGATGTGTTCCAAGGAACCTTTTCCTAATGCATGGGTTGATCCTTGGTCTTGTACCTTGGTGGATAAGACCCTAGATGTGTTGTAGGGCCCCTAGATGTGTTATGGGTCAACCTGGTCTTTGACTAGGTAGATCTTGGTGTAATAAAAAGATGTGTTGATGTGTGATCCTCTTCCTCTCTCCCGAGATGGTCCATGAGACCTAGGAGTGCCTATGAATATGGATATGACTACATGGACCCCCTTATGCAGTGATGATAACGTTTATAGGTTATTTTGAGACTCATGTGGACATATTTTTCCATTATGGACCCCCCATTGAATTTGTCTTAAAAGGTACCCCCTTGTTGTTTTATGTGATTGAGTTTTTATTTATGTGATTGGGGTTTTATATGTGTTTAGGGTTTTTATAATTAATATTAATATTAATTGACATTTTAATTAATATTTCTATTAATTAAATGTCAATATTTAATTATAATTTAAAATTTCCCTAACCCCTCTCCCTAACTATAAATAATACCCTACCCTCTAGCATTCTATTACACTCACACTCACTCACTCTTCACTCTCCTATTTGTTGTGGCTACCTCAGTTGTTCTCTCTTGATGATGGTGCAACCTCTTTTTTGGACTATCGTTTCAGATATGAGTTTTGTTTTGTTGGTGCAACCTCTCCATTTGATGTAACAATTTTAGATCTAAGTTTTGTTTATTGGTGCGACCTCTCTATTGGATGTAACAATTTTAGATATGAGTTTTGTTGGTGCAACCTCTCCATTTGATGTAACAGATTCATATACGATTTTGTTGGTGTAGCCTCCCCATTTGGTGTAACAGTTTAAGATCTGAGTTTTTTTTGGTCTTGGTATTGGTTGGGTAGTACTCCTTGATTGTTTGTTGGTGCAAGATATGATGAGGTTCCTCCCAAGAGTTGTCGAACCTGTCCTTTTTGTGCATAGGTGTCTTCATTAGACGTCGGACCTACTAAAGTGATTGAGGAGCCTCCTTGTGGGTGTCAGGTCTCCCTTTTAGGGACATGGACCTAAGTACAGGTGTCATGGCCTCCTTTGCAGGTTGTCTCTTTTCTATATGAAGGTTGTGTCCTCTTCTTATAGCTACCACGTGTAGAGTTGATATCCTTGTGAGGGTTCCACTCCTGTTTTCCTCTATGTTGGAGTGTTTATCCAGTGCTTCCTTCTTTTAAGTTGTGGAGGGTTTGATATGGATTGTTTGTTATGGAGGGTTTTCTTGTCTGATATGGAGAGTTTTGTTGTCTCATTTTTTGGATTTCTTGTTGTCCCTTCTTGCGGGGTACCTGGTTTTTTTTTATCATCTATGGTCAATACCTTGTTGTCCCTTCTTGTGGAGTACTTGTTGCAATTTTCTTGTGATGGTATATACATTGGAAAAAATGTTCCTAAGTCCTTATGATAGAGATCAAACACTAGAGGTTTGATCCATGAACCTAAAACTATTTCTAAGCATATTATAAAGTTTTCCATCTACACATGTGACAATTACATCTTTCTTAGATCAGGAGGTAAGCTTGAGGTTTGTCTTTTCACTTAGAAACTTAGTTTATACTCATAATTTAATTTAGATCTGTTTATTTCTTTTCTTGTATATGTTAATCTTGTGAACAGAAAAATAAAAAAGTCATTATTTGTTTCTATTTTTCCCTAATTATAACAATTTTCCTATGAATTTGAACAAGGGCACACTACTCTAGGAAGCCTCCTCACACCTTCTTGTGACCATTCTTCTTTCTATTCTTAGCCTATACCAACTCACCCTACTTGACTAAACCTTGTTAATTTTATTCATGGTTGACTTTGATGGAATTTTCTATTTAGGATTGATGTTATTTCCTTGAGGAGCCTCCCCATTTATGTGAATGATCCTAACACTTTCCATTTATAGTGTAGGGAGGGTTCTTCTTACTTGAAGGAGGTTTTCCCCATATTTATGACACCCTACATATTTCTACTTATAGTACCTAGCTTCCATTTCAATTAAGACATTTCAATACACGTTGCCATTTCAATTTTGGTTAGCCTACTCATTTTTTTCATTCATATTTAACTCCATATAAGGCATTGGTTGATCTATAAAGTTATTTATTCATTAAAATGACACTCATTTAGGCATAATGTTGAGCATACATATTAGTTAATTTTATTTATTGTCCTTAGCTTTTCTATCAAAAACGAAAGTAGATTAAGTTTCAAGAGTTTGGTTAATGAAGCATGTATATATTTTAAGTGTTTTTCTAGGAGTATATATATATATATATATTTTTTATTTTTTTTTCCAAGAAAAAAAACTTGTATTTTCTATTTCATGAAGAAATCAAAATATACATTGCTAAGCCTTGTTGCTATGTTTTGATCCCTTATTTTTTAGTAGTTCATGTTTGGTCATTATAGTCTTCATACTAAAAATGAATCAAAATAGAAACCTTGAAGGAAACATGTCTTTACAAGCTAATCATTAACTTAACCGTACATACACAAAATTCAGATACGAAATGACGTACTACTAAAAATAGAGAATTTTTGGAGTGTTCATGTATGACTAAGGAACCTTCCTCCATCACTATAGCTTCCTTTGATAATTCTTCCACCTTGATAATTAATTTTCTTTACACATGGTTAAAATAAATATGTTGGAAATGCAACCTAGATTATACAATTCTTTCAAGTAAAGGAGCAAGAACCAGATTTGAGATTGTTCATTGATTATTACACCAATCTGTAAGCAATTTATTTTCACCATGTATTTGAAGCTATGTTATACCTTTTGATAATGAAAACCTGAGACGAATCCATAGGAACAAGATTAAGCTTCGTTATTTTTTTATATTCCCACTCCATATTTTAGTAATAAGTAATGGTGTTGGTTGAGATATAATATGGCACCTACTCAACATGAACTTGGGGTTCCTTGACAAAATCCATCGAAGAAACCCTGTGCATAATATTGATTAATTGTAGGATCCTTAATAACTATGTGAGATGTTCTCTTTGTGATTTTTCTACATTCTTTAAAGATGATTTGAATTTTTTGCACCACAATAGAAAATTCCAAGGACTTGTCTTTGAAAATCATTTTATTTTTGGTTACCCACAGTCCTCATATCACAAAACATGAAAGTGATTTAAAATATCTCACCATCAATTTTGAGTGCAACACCTCAAAACATTGTACTAAATATTCACTTTAGNTTTTAGTAATAAGTAATGGTGTTGGTTGAGATATAATATGGCACCTACTCAACATGAACTTGGGGTTCCTTGACAAAATCCATCGAAGAAACCCTGTGCATAATATTGATTAATTGTAGGATCCTTAATAACTATGTGAGATGGTCTCTTTGTGATTTTTCTACATTCTTTAAAGATGATTTGAATTTTTTGCACCACAATAGAAAATTCCAAGGACTTGTCTTTGAAAATCATTTTATTTTTGGTTACCCACAGTCCTCATATC
>SNQJ01S0007787.1:187117-203286 GCA_010110895.2 Picea sitchensis | reverse complement strand
TAGCACGCTCTTTACCCAACTTATCCTTTCCTTCCACTTTAGAATGATCTGAGGGTTGCGATATTCTTCGGATGATCCGACGGTCAAGAAAGTATTTCGTCTCTCCGGGTTTCCGGACTTCGGAGATTTCAAATCTTAAAATGACGTCTTAAAGTGAGATTTTTTCTGGAGTGTAACCTCGTCACATATTTATACCTGAAACGAATGATGTTCTTTGGATCGGGATACTAGATCAACGGACCGATTTTTCTGCGATGCAACTCTTCTGGATTGTCTTGTCCTTCCACTTAGAATGATCCAATGACTGATGGAAATTCGAGTGATCCTGATATCAAATATCAACATTTGATTATATTCTCCTTCCACTAATTCAATCCGAAAGTCATCGAATTTTCTCCAGATCCGATGTTCCACATTCATTTTGGATTTCGGGTAATTCAACTTTCAAGTTGCCAATTCTTTCGAAGTGAGATTCCCCGAATGGTAACCTCCTCGCAAATCCAATGGATATAACGGTTGTTGGTCTTTTGGATTGGTGATCCAATGGCCATTGTCTCTCTTCCTCTTGAGCTTTTGATCTCTCTAACTTAGAATATTTTCTAAGTGTTCACGGGTCTCGACCTTTGCTCCTACTGCGAGTTCATCTCTTGGACCTCGTCTGCAATTCTGGAAACTACTATCTCTTCTGAGATTTCTTGTTTCTACATATTGTTCGCTTCTCCTCCCAAGATTATGATTTTTCTGTAAAACATCGACATTGTTTTTCTTTCCATCAATGACAAGCACACACTTTCCTGTAAAACATGCCAACAATATCCCCCTTTGGCATTGATGGAAACTGTAAAAAGTTGCTACTTGGACCTCCAACTATAGCATCCAAACCACTCCTTTTCTCCCCCTGATTTGTTGCGGTACTTTACATAGGTATCATATATTAAACACACACATACTCCCCCTGACAGGATGGACTCTCTTAGTTTGATAATGGGGTCACACCCAACTTCTGGTGTAGATACTCAAAATGAGATTTTGCAAGCAGTTTAGTGAAGATATCAACAATCTAATCTTTGGATGGAATATAATGCAAAGAAACAACAATGTTCATCACCTATTTCCTCAATAAGTGATACTTGATGGGTGTATGCTTGGTCTTGGAGTGAAATACAATATTCTTTGACACACTGATTGCACTAGTATTATCACAATGAATTAGGATCAGTGCAGCATAATTTACCTCCAAGTCTGCAAGTATTTGAATCATCCATAATACATGGGTACATCAAGTGGAAACTGCAATGTAATCAACTTTTGTAGTTGATAAGGAAATGGAACCTTGCTTCTTGCTCAACCATGCTACAAGAGAATTTTTTAAGAAGAATGCACCTCCACTCATGTTTTTCCTTTCATCGATGCAGTTAGCCCAATCAACATCTGAATACACTGATGATTGAAAATTCTGATTCCTAGGATACCATAGTCCATAGTTCATTGTTCCTTTCAAATATTTGAATATTCTTTTGAAGGCTATCAAATGACTTTGTCTAGGTGCAGAGTGATACCTTCCTACCATTCCAACAACATGCATTATTTCTGGATGAGATGTTTTGATGTACAATAGGTTTCCTATCATAGACCTATATGAAATCTGATCAACATTAGGTGAGTCATCATCCTTTCTTAGCTTGCATCTAGTGACCATAGGCATATAATATTCCATTTGAAACCTTTTCAATATTTCTCTTAGATATTTCTCCTAAGAAAGAAATAGTCCTTCAGACCTCTGACTAATTTGCAGACCAAGAAAAAATGACAGTTCTCCTATCATAGACATTTCAAATTCAGATTGCATGGTAGAAGAAAACCATTTTACCAGTGAATCATTATTACTTCTGAATATGATGTCATCTACATAGACCAACACAATGAGAAAATCATTACCCTCTATTTTGATATATAGGTTGTTATCAATTGTTCCTCTCTTGAACCCTTTGTCTTGAAGATACTTATCCAATCTATATTATCAGGCATGAGGATCTTATTTCAACCCATATAAGGTTTTCTTTAGCTTGCAGACAAAGTCAGGGTTATCTGACAGTTGGAAACCTTCTGGTTGTTCCATATAGACTTATTATTTTAGATCTCCATTTAGAAAAGATGACTTGACATCCATTTGATATACTTTAAACTTCTTATGAAAATCATAGGAAAGAAACATTCTAATAACTTCTAATCTTGCTACGGGCGCAAATGTTTCATCAAAATCTAGTCCTTCTGTTTGACCAATCTGGCTTTATTCTTGACAATTTTTCCTTGTTCATTCATTTTATTCTTAAACACCCATTTGGAGCTAATTACATTCTTATCTTCCAGTCTAGGAACAAGCTCCCAAGTATTTCTCTTCTCAATCTAATCTAGTTCCGCGTTCATTGATTGTAACCAATTTACATCTTCGCTGGATTCATTGAATTTCTTGGGTTCCACCATGGATATGAGGGCTATATGTAATTTCTCGGTGTATTTGATTATCCTTCTACTGGTTTGTACATCTTTGTCTTTCTCACCAATTATTTTACTTGTAGGATGATTATTTGGAGTAATTTTGGAGGAAGGATTTGATGTTGTTTGTTTATTTGAGTCTACCTGAGTGTTTGTATCTTCATTTGACCCAGAGTCTTTTTTTTCTGATTCTTGAACCTATTCATCTTCAACTTGAACTATATCCTCTGTTGTTGACTCAATATTTCTCACCTCTCTTATTGGGACTCCTTCATCAACTTTTGTGTCAATACAATCAACGAATTTATGCATCCTCTTGTTATAGCATATGCATCCTTTACTGTTTGTAGAATACCCTAAGAAGATGTCTTCATCATCCCTATCATCATACTTTCCAAGGTTTTCATTATTCTTCTTTATGTAGAACTTACTCCCAAAGACTTTGAAGTGTTTGATTGTAGCAAGTCTTCCATGCCAAAGTTCATAAGGTGTCTTGTCACTGTGTGGTCTGAGGTGAGATTTATTAAGGATATGGATTGTTGTGTGTATTTATTCTACCCAATAGGTTTGACCAATGTTCTTCTCATTCATCATTGACCTGGCCATTTGCTGAACTGTTCTGTTTTTCCTCTCAACTACTCCATTTTGTTGTGGATTTCATGGGATTGTGTATTCTCTTTTGATCCCATGTTTATCACAGAATTCCTTGAAATCACTTAACATAAATTCTCCTCCTCTTTCTAATCTTACAACCTTTAATATGTTTCCTATTTGATTCTCTATTAAATCCTTAAATATTTTAAATTTCTCAAATGATTCATCTTTGTCTTTGAGAAAAGAAACCCAAGTGAGTCTAGAGTAATCATCAATGATTAGCATGAAGTATTTTTCCTTCCCTGTGCCTTCATGTCTTGATGGTCCACATAAATCCATATGAACTAATTGGAGTGGTTTCTCTGTTGAAGTAGAGTTCTTGGATTTAAATTGTGTCCTGGTTAACTTTCCTTCTTGGCAGGGTTTAGACACAGAATCTTGTGGCTTTGATATTCTTGGAAGATATTTTACTGCCCCAAGTTTTTAAAGTTCAATTAAGTGGTCAAAGTTTAGATGTCCAAGTCTCCTATGCCATAACCATCTCTCATCATGTTTTCTTAGATGACACTCTTATCTATCTTCTTTCAGCACATATACATTATTATTTGTCCTTATGACTTTAGTCACCACTTGTCCTGAGTTTACAGAATTTATCTTACAACCTTTGGAGTTGAACACCACTTAACATCCTCTGTCACACATTTGACTTACACTGAGAAAATTATGTTTCATCCCATCTACAAGTAGGAGATCCTGGGATTTTCCTTTGCGATTACTTAAACTCACCATCCCTTTACCCTTGATTTTACCTGGTTCATCATTTCCAAAGGTCACATTTCATGTTTTTACTTTACTTATAGAAATAAACTTATCCTTTTCTCCAGTCATGTGTTTGGAACATCCACTGTCTACATACTAGGGGTCCTTTTGTTTTTGAGCTGAAAGTACTAGACCACATTTTTCACTATCTTTCTTTTTCCATGTGCTGGCATTTTTAGCTAAGGGTTTTGTTAGAATATGATGGATGTGCTCGTTTTACCATAGAAAATATCACTATTTTCACCCAACCACAGGCCAAAGCCACTCTTCGATCACCATAACATTGACAAAGAATCACTCCAGAAGCAAACCCTAGGCTAGATAGCCAAACAAAGGGTAGCACACCTTTCTGCAAGGATAACACACCAACAAGAGTTGATCAGATAGTCCAAACCATAACCAAGAGATAGTCCAATACAAAACAGAATATTCTAGCTGCAACAGCTGCAACGAGAACTCTCCTCCAAACCTACGCACAAAACTAGCTAACTGCAGTGCGCACAAGTGAGCTCTGTAGTTCTGAGAATGCCTGCCAGAACGAAGACTGGCCTCCTATATTTATACTAATTCTGGCTAACTGCCTGGGATAAATTCTCATTCTGGGTACCTATTTACTCAGTATGTATTATTTCTTCTGGCCGACTTCTTCTCTTGGAGGATAATAACCTAATACAAGTTATCCTCTTGAGCCAACTTGTCTTCTAGAGTTATTATCCAACTCATTAGGGTTTCTTCTTGCTTCCCGAAATATTATATTCTCTTCATGTTTACACGTGGAGGTAAATACCTCCTGCATATACCATAATATTAACACTCCCTCCTAGTTATGGAGGTATTTGAAGGTAATGGTATTGAGCATAAACATACCATTTACTCGGTAGCATCATCATAGTCGTATAGACTATCTCATGACTAGATCATGAGAAACATCATCACTATCAGTGCCAATATTTTCATCATCTCTCGAATCCATACTCCATCTGAGTAATCAGACATGATGTTGGATAAGTCACTCACTCCATACGGTGACACAAGAACCATCCTTCTAATATGGACATATGTCCTAGAAGAATAAATGTCCTAGACCATTTTCTATCCATTGATCATCCATTTAGCTGATAATCATTTCCAACATTGTTGATAGTATTCAAGGCAATCAGAACAATATCATTAAATAGAACACAATTGTGTCTATCCATAGTAGTACACAACTACAATCTAGTGGTACACTACCACACCAAGTAACACATAGATACTTGATCAATGACACATAGTCACAATCAGTGGAATGCATCCACCACAGTAGTATACATCTACTATCCAGAGACATATAGTCTCCATAACAATCATCTCATATCAACTTGCATATAAAACATTGTTATGATATAAATTGAATCATCTAGGCCATTCTTCCACTCACATATGTGATATTTGGAAGAGCATCTACTCTCAAAACATTAATGATGAGATATCTGGACTATTATTCTCAAGCAAGGAAGAATAATTGTCCCGACTTCTAAACTTGGACCATTCCCCACCCTGGGCCATTCCTCTGGCACTAAAAAAAGTGCAACTTGGAGAGAATGAGTCTGCCCTAAGGAATGCTTGTCCCTGGTTATTGAATCTAGACCATTCCCCACCTAGGGCCATTCCTTCGAAACTAAACAAAGTGAAACCTGGAGAGAATGAATCTTCCCTAAGGAATGACTGTCCGAACCATTTTCAAAGGAAATGACTTTCCTACACCAACCTCCAAAATGAACCATTCTTCGAAACTGCTCACAACTGTGAGCTTCGAAAGAATGATTGTCCGACGAGGTGGGATAGTATTCTTGAGTAACCCTCAAGAAGAGAGATTTCCCCAGACCATTCCCCATGTTAACCACAATGGGAAATCGTTGTCTATGGTACATCAACAATCCATCGAACCATTTTCATTACGAAAATGACTATTCGATCTGGACCATTTTCCGAACTGGAAAATGCATGTCCATCAAAAGTCTCAAACCACTTTCCAAACTGGAAAGGAACTACTCATCCTGGACCATTTTCGAACTAAAAAGTGTCTGTCCATAAATCAATACACATCAGTTCTCCCTCCCAAAATGGGAGTCATCTCTTCCTTTTTCAATAGGGAAGTCATCTTCACGAGCTCCAACTTGAGTACACAAACTCGTTTATCTTGGACAGAGGCTTTACCAAAATGTCTTCTTATCTTCTCATCTTTGGAGATATATATTTGAGAGTGTAATGCTTAATCTCAATGTACTTCGGTCTGTATGGAACACTGTTATTCTCTGAAGGATTCATATAGATTTTTGGATTCCTCTTTGTTTCTTTCTAGCTCACAACATCGTAGTAAGGGTCAAACTGGAACATATCCAAGTGATACTTCTTTGGTCATCATGAGTGTTTGTCATGGATTAGCGATCCATCATCCTAAGCTTCTGAATAACCATTCAGATACAGTATCTCTATTATAAAAATCCTTCACCATGCTTCTGCTATGTAATGGAGATTCTCCACCAAGTTGTCTTCTTCCATCTGCATACAAGGGTCTCTTTCTGGTATACCTCAAAGCCTTGAGGTTTCTCTTCATAATATCTTTGTTCAATTGCTTTGGAGAACAATATTTTCCTTTATCTAATGAAAAAATCCAACCCATGGATATTTCGGATGATATAATGACTCATTTATAAGTATGTCTAGTTTATTGGAGAAAATAGTCATCATAGTCTTCTCCCTCCATCTGGGAGAGCCTCTAGTCCTTTATCTCGCAATGCTTTCATTCATAAGTCTTTCATTCGTTGTTCTTCATCACAACCTTCAGTTCCTCTTCTTGATTTCTTTTAGTGATTTCATATCAGGCTGGTAATCTTGTGATTCTCGATACACTGACTGGTTGTTCTGGCTTCCCTTTCTTTCTTGGAATATTCATGTTCTTCCTCATGTTTATCTTTAGCTCTTGAGTCCATGGATTTTTCTATAGATTCCATGATTTGAAGATTCCAACGTCTTCCTTTCATCATAGTATCATGGATGTGGATGGACAACTAGGGATACTTTAATGCTTATTTTCGAATAAGGATTCTTCTGAAGTCAAACTGAACATGTACTGCTTTTCATGGCTGCTACCATGGATATATACTACATCATCTTCAATGGATCATAGGATTATCTCCCTCCTAATATGTGCATGTTTTTCCCTTTTGGAAGTATATAATGGATCCCTCCATATAAAATAATCCATGATTTCGTCTGCATCCTTATTTCCTTCTACAGGGTGTCATATGTCTTTCTCCAATTTCTTCTTGATTGTTCATTTCGACTTATATTGCAGTTGTTACTTATGAAATAACTTCCACATGATTTGCTTGATGTACTTCATTCTTTCATGTGTATTGTCTGACTTGTAGTCATGAATATAGAAATCCTTATATTATAGGTATAGCTCTTCTTGGAACATATTATCTTCTAAGAGATAGATATACAAGATATGTACAGAGACTATGCAAACAAGATATGTACAAGAACTAAGAAGAGTATTGTTATCTTGTCTTTAGAGGAAGAAGTTTGTTTCATCATGCTTAGTCTTCTTTGAAGGTTCCTTTTCTTCAAGAACTTATTCTTTGTGTGTCTCCTTACTTTTCTTTATCTTGGGACAATGATTCTTGTAGTGACTATATTTTCGACAGTTGAAGCATTGTATTTCTAACATATCTTTCTCTAGATTTGACTTTTTATTTCCAAACTTCTTTTTGTTCTTGGAATTCTTGAATCTTCTTGTGAAGGCTTGATCATAATATTTATTTTAAGGTTTCTCTTTTGCATTGATCCTTGATTCTTCTTGAACACAATAAGTCCAAATTTCTTCGAATGTAGGATACTCCTTCTTGTGTTCATACTTCGCGACAAATGCATCCCATATCTTGGGAGACCATTGAGTGAGTATTTTTACCAGTTCCTTCTTTGAAATGAGTTATTCAATAGCTTGTAGTTGATATATTACCTGAGAGATCACCATAGAAGATATGATGTTATGATTTCATCATCATTCATCTTCATCTAGGAGCTCATTCTTCATCCTCATTACTTGTCTAGTGTTTATGACTGAGAAGAGGGTTTGTTAGGGCATCGTGCATCTTATTTGATGAGTCAAGATGGGATATGCTTAGGGGTATAGAGTGGTATTTTATAGAGTCCACTAATATACTCATGGAATTGATGTCAGATCTTTGAACTTATCCATAGCATAGATACTCATGGAATTGATGTCACCGTCTTTGAACTTATCCATAACTGCAACGTTATGCAGTTCCTTCTCTTTTCCTTCTTCAAACTCTAGTTCCACGATCTTTCCTTTCAAAATATCCAACACCTTATTCTTGGCAAGGATGAGTTCAATCCTTGTCTTCCACGCTATAAAGTTAGAAGATCCATCTAACTTGTTTTCTGACTTCATAGAGTAAGTCATGGCTTCTTTGACTTGGTCAACCCTAGATTTGACCAAAAACTCAAAGTTGACATCTTGGTTTGCTGAGAGTACCAGGAGATGCGCTAGTCTAGGGCGCACTTATCTATCCAGAAATTAGGTCAATCTCTTCACTTAAGGTTCCTCAACGAGAGGTTTAGAGTTTCTGCAACTGCACCTGCTAGTAACCCAAGCAACAGTTCTTTGGTGACTGCTCTTGTTAGAAACCCTAGTGGAAGTTCTTCAATGAGATTAATATCCTTATGGATATGCTCTCTTCTAGTGGTTAGACTGAATGAAGGAGGTGTGGGCCCATAACCTGTTAGAATATGATGGATGTGCTCATTTTACCATAGACAATATCACTATTTTCACCAAACCATAGGCCGAAGCCACTCTCCGAGAAACTTAACATTGATAGAGAATCACTCCAAAAGAAAACCCTAGGCTAGATAGCCAAAAAAAGGGTAGCACACCTTTCTCCAAGGATAGCACACCAACAAGATTTGATCAGATAGTCCAAACCATAACCAAGATATAGTCCAAACCAAAACGAAATCTGCTAGCTGCAGTAGCTGCAACGACAATTCTCCTCCAAACCTGTGCACAAAATTGGCTAACTGCAGTGCGCACAAGTGAGCTCTGTAGTTTTAAGAATGCCTACCAGAATGAAGACTGGCCTCCTATATTTATATTAATTCTGGATAACTGTCTAGGTTGACTTCTCATTCTAGGTACCTATTTACTCAGTATATATTATTTCTTTTGCCCGACTTCTTCTCTTGGAGGCTAATAACCTAATACAAGTTATCCTCTTTAGCCAATGTGTCTTCTAGGGTTATTAGCCAACACTTTAGGGTTTCTTATTGTTTCCCAAAATATTCTATTCTCGTCATGTTTACACGTGGAGGTAAATACCTCCCACAGCTACCATAATATCAACAGGTTTTATCTTTGTATCTGATTTGTAATTCTTCATGTGGTAGTTTGCAACTTTGTGGCCGAAGTTATGACAGTTAAGAATTCGATCTGATTGTTCAATATGTCAAAGTGATTGGTGCAACTTTTTCTATTCATTGGATGTTTAGTTCTATGTTGCAAATATTGTTTATTTCTTGATCTCCTCAGTTGCATGTCTCTAAACTTAATTTTACAATTTGCAATCTTATGACCAAAATTAGAGTAGTAATAACAGTAACCATGGAAGAAATTTTGGTACCTAAAGGATGACCTTATATTTGGTATTTGTTGCTCAATATTCTGATATATTTGTTTTTTATCAAGGGTCATCTTATTTTTATTATTTTTTGGTGGCAGAGTACTCACATGGTTTGATTGTCTATTGACTTGGAACTTGGTCATCTTTACTGGCTCTTTGATTTCTATCTATTTTTTGTCTGAACCACTTACATAACCTAAACTAATCTTCAACAAAGGAGATGTATTTTTTCTCAGAACGTCATTTAGTTTTGCTGAGGCTTTAATGCTTGGAAGATTTTGGAGACACAATGTTTTAAACTTCTCCATCTCTTTTCTGTTTTTTACTACCTCTTCTTCCAAGGATTCACATATTGCCTTCTTTTCTGATAACTGTTGTTTCAGAATGTCCTCTATTTTATTTTCCTCTTCTAACTCCACTTTTATCATGGAAAAGTCTTCATCAAGTTTTTTACCATTCTTTTCAAACTGCATCAACAACTGTTTTTGTTTTCTCTTCTTAAGTATGAGTCTGTCAATCTCTTCTAAAGCACTGATTAGTTCACCTTCCATATCAACCACAACTTATTCATCATTAACATCACTTCCTATGATTTTATTATCATAATCCTCTTTGGCCATAATCATAAGTTCATTAACCTTATCTTCACAGGAAGAGTCACTATCTGTGTCTTCTAAAGAGTCGTAATTGTTTACATATAAACTTTTCTTTTTACCAAATATTTTGGGTTTGTACTTATTTTGACCTTCATAATTTTGATCCTGCTTCTTGTGTGGACACTTAGATGAAAAGTGACCTATCTTTCCACAGTTAAAACACATGAAGGGAAACTTTCCTGATCCTTTCTTTATTCTTCTCACGAGTTTTTCTTCAATTTCATCAGGCTCAGAATCCTCATTCTTATCTTCTTTAAATGATTCTTCTCTAGATTTGGGTTTATCTTTAACTATCCTCATTTCATATGCAGTCAACATTCCTAGAAGTTTATCAAAAGCCAGAGATTTTAGATCATTAAGTTCTTCTATAGAAGAGACCTTTGGGTTGAACCTATCTGGTAGAGATCTCAAATTTTTTTGAACTAAAAATACGTCTTCAATCTTCTCACCAAGACCCTTCATGGAATTCACAAGCCCCTCAACTCTTAAGAAAAAAATATTAATTTTTTCATCCTCATTCATCTTTAGTTGTTTGAACTGTAATCTGTAGGTTTGAATCTTGGCCTTCTTTACCTTCTCATTACCTTCATAATTTCTAATGTGTTTGTCCCACATTTCTTTGGCAGATTCTAAGTGCATAACTTTTACAAATTATGCCTCTGCAAGCCCACTTAGAATAGCAATCATAGCCTTAGCATTGAAGCCGAATTCTAGCTTGTCATCATTATTATCTAGTGCAATTGTCTTTACATAACCAGTCTCTACAACATCCCAGACATCTGCACCTAAATCCATTATGTAGGTTCTCATCCTAACTTTCTAGAAGGAAAAGTTTGTTCTATTGAACAAAGGGTCCTTGTTGGTTGAAGTTCCTTTATTTAAGGGAAGATCTTAGAGGCCTTGTTGGTTGAAGTTTCATGGCTAGAGGGGGGGGGTGAATCAGTTGTTACTGTGCTTAAACAATTATGCCCATTTTAGACACATTACATAACACTCAATGATGATCACAATAATGAAGGGAAGTAAGCAATAGGATATTCAACAACAATCACACACACAAAATATAAAGAGACAGATATTTCTTAAGGAAACCCACAAAGGGAAAAACCTCTTCTTCTTGATCTGATAAGATTCTTTATTTTTTGTAAATAATCATTCTTATGATCTCCAACTCCTCTTGAGGCTACAACCTTTGTTTTACAAGCAACAAATTGCTGAGAGGACCAACTCTCTAGTTTCTCTAGAACCCACTAGAAGGAAGAACCAACTCCTTGGGTGTTCCAACACCAACTGGATGGAAGCATCAACTTCCAGTCATAAAGGCACCAACCTATATAAAAAAGAACAATAGTTCTCCCTTGAACCACCCTACCACCCTTGTTTTTATGGATGCAACCAGATGGAAGCTACAACTACCTGTGTTCAAGCACCCACTTGAAACTCTGAGGACCACAGTCCTCCCTAGAACCTATCTACCACTCTGAAATATAAATCTTTGCTTACTAAGATTTATTACAGTGATACAGTTTTTATCAATGGCTTACCAGTCTCATCATTGTTATGTTACACTTCTCTTCTCTGCATGCATCAGTGTCCTCCTACTAATATTCCCTTCTACTTTATGATCTATGTATTATTTCCATTCTATGCACTACACCTCTTTTTTCCATTTCTACTACTGCACACAACATGCTTCTACCCACATGAATAACTCTCAACAGAAGAAACCATATATTTTGTGTTCTGCGTATATTTATCATGCCAACCCATCTTCCATATCATACACCTAACTCTTAGTTCTCTTTGGCAATCATATTGAGTCTGTTCTTCATCAGGGGTCGTTATCCTGAGATTATTTGGCTTCTATGGCAGTTACAGTCTTCAACGCTTTTCCATCTATTAATTTTCTCTATGATGAGTCTTCATTCCACTGGCAGTTACCTCGATACTTTTTTTTTTCTCTGGCGATCACCCTGAAGCTCTTCTAATTCTCTCGCGGTTATGATCAGTGTGTTCATCATCAGTGGGCATTATCATTAGATTACTTGGCTTCTCTAGTAGTCGAAACTCTTCATCTTCTTTGTCAGTTATAGCCATTCATCTTTAGATTCTTTGGCTTCTAAGCCCCTTCCTTCACATGAACACTGGTGTCCACCCAATCGCCTATTCAAAAGGCGCTTCCCGATCTTGGTTTAGTGAGCGCTAGCTCTTTTTCACGATATGACCTTGGGCTATGAACTTTACGTGAACACACGATTGCGGGCACGTCTGTAGGCAATTTGAGGGAAACCTGCTTTTTGCCCCATAATTCACTATTAGCCTCCCTGTGTCCTTTTCCCAAAACCATGGTTTTGATTACGACCCTCTCATAAAAAAATAATACCTCAGCATGTTCTAGCCCCGCAATGCGATGGGACCATCGATCTTATGATCTTGACGGTGATCCTAAAATAGACAGATCAGATCGAACGATTAATTTCATGAAAACAAATCAATGGTCAGATTTGATCCTTACACTCATCCTTCAATTGTTCAATCCAATGGCTAGAAGTTAATCAAACATTGAGATGGACGATTGTTGGAACTTCTCCCTTCGAAACTTTGAAATTTCAACTTCTCAAACTAACACTATCCTTCCACTGTACTATGATCAACAATTGAGAATACCCCTGAAGTGATATTTCAGATCATATGACTCATGTTCTTGCTGATGTGGTCTCCCACATGTCCTTTCTGAGGTGGTTTGTTGATGTGGGTGAGACGTGTAGGCAGTGTAGTGGAATGTGGAAGCAGAGCGCGGTAATGGAGTATGACATGTAGAGGGTAGTGGAGTGTAACGTCAGAGCGCGAAGGTGGTATGTATGAGTGGTTTGGTGGTTTAATTGGAGGGGGGGTAAGGCGGTAAGTGGTAATGAGTGAGTGGGGGCCGAGTTAACAGAAAGGTGACACATATGAGGGCCCCACAAGGAAAATACCACCAACTTGGACCCCCCCTCCCATGGTTAAAGGAAGAAATCTTGAGGGGGTTTGATATGCCCTGTCGACCGAAGACCTGAGTCCCCAATTCTCGGTCACTGAGGTTAGCATTCCCTTTACCCAACTTATCCTTTCCTTCCACTTTAGAATGATCTGATGGCTTTGATATTATTCGGATGATCCAACAGTCGAGAATGTATTTCAGCTCTCCGGGTCTCCAAACTTCGGATATTTCAAATATCAAACGGACATCTTCAAGTGAGATTTTTTTCGGAGAGTAACCCCCTCACATATTTATACCCGAAACAAATGACGTTCGTTGGATCAGGATCTTAGATCAATGTCCCAATTTGTTTGTGATGCAACTCTTTTAGATTATCCTATCCTTCCACTTAGAATGATCCAATGACTAATGAAAATTCGAGTGATCATGATATCAGATCTTAGCCCTTGCTTATCCTGTCCTTCCACTAATTCAATCCGAAAGTCATCTCATTTTCTCCAGATCCAATGGTCCACATTCATTTTGGATTTCAGGCTTCGAGTAATTCAACTTTCAAGTTGCCAATTCTTCTAAAGTGAGATTTCTCGAACAGTAACCTCCTCACAAATCTACTAGATCTAACGATTGCTGGTATTTTGGATCGGTGATCCAACGAACACTATCTCTCTTCCTCCTAATATTTTTATCTCTCTGAATTAGAATATTTTCTAAGTGTTCATGGGTCTCGACCTTTTCTCCTCCTACGAGTCTGTCTCTTGGACCTCGTCTGCAATTCTGGAAACTGCTATCTCTTCTGAGATTTCTTGTTTCTGCATATTGTTCGCTTCTCCTCCTGAGCTTATGATTTTCCTATAAAACATCGACGTTTTTGTTCTTTCCATCAATGAAAAGAATACACTTTCCTGTAAAACATTCCAACAATATTTTTATGAGACAAGTCTTAAAATGTGGTGTCAACTGGATAAAACTCAGTTCAACAATGTCAAAACACTGGGAATTTTGGATAAAGTGCATCAAAAAAAGAGGTCTTGTTTAGATTAGCTCATGGTTTTAAATATTAGTATGTATAGGAGGAAGGCTTAGTAAGAAAATTAAGTGAATCTACCACTATCTTCAGGCTATACGAGTAGACAAAGGAGATAAATGCTTCAACTACAAGAAATTATTCAATCCAAGCATACAAAACTCTAGAAAAACTGTACTAGTATCACAATCAAACATCCATTTTCATACAACTACAAAATAGAATTTGAACCCTTCAATGACAGTACAATTTTAGAGTGAGAGAGATAATATGGAAAAATGAGAACTAAATTTCATTATACAAGATTTCATCAAATCGGATACGTCAAAAGCCAGAGTAAGCTCTGTTTCATTAAAATTACTAAAGAGATATTTTACATCAACCATTTGAACTTGAAATATTAAATCAATTTTAAAAGGGTGGATCATCAAGGAAGAGCAAGAAAGAGGGTAGCAAATAGTCTTCAAAGTCATTCCATTGGGTATGGAGTCAACACATCCTATATCTTAGAGGTACTCAATCTCATACCAGACCAAAAGGGATGTAATTGATGGATGGAGGTATAAGAAAGATAACAAAAAGAAGAATATCATCAATCAAAGATCCTCTCTTCAAAAATGACTTAAAAGATAACTAGAACATAGATCATGAAAGGAAGCAATTACTACAAATAATTTGCATCTCATGAATCTCCTGCCTCATGAACAAAAATTGATCTTCAATTCCTGCAATTCCATTTAATCAATATGACAAGGTAAAATGATAATAAAAAACACAAATTCTGATAAACAAATCTCATGAATCTATAATGGCAGAAATGTTAATCGCAACATGCCCTCAGGATTACAATTAAGCAACTAAACTTCTCCTATAGCTCTCTCCTCTCTTGGATCATGAATCCCACCCCTCCTCAAGAGATCCCTCCTTCATTAAATAGAAAATAGAATCAAATATATACTTAGGAAGTCGAATCCCATCTCTTTCATTGGATTCTAGGCCTTGGATATAGGTGGCAACAATCAAAGAGACAAAAATCCAACAAACTGCTAATTTTTAGGAAATTGTTGGAAGTCATTAATAAATAGTTTCCAACTCACTACATGAGGTCTTTAATGGAGATAAACCTTAGGTGTAGGTGTCCCTTGACATCTAAATGATCCATGATAATTCATTCGAACCCTCCTTGACATGTGGAAACCTCCCAACAAGGCGAATATCCAACAACTATGCAAAATAGAGAGTTTGCAACACATTTCACAATGCATTGGTGTTTTAATTGTTTCTCTCAAATTTCAAACTTGGTCAGGATGAAATTTGGTCAGAAAGTTAGAAAGGATATCATATTCCTCCATAAAAACCTTCAGAGAAACCCACATCACCATTTTGGATTTATGATCAAATATGTAAAAGCAGTTGCTACAGGAAATTCTATAGCGTACTCCGCAATGCTTGTCTCAGTTCGCAACGCTTGTGACAGTTCACAATGCCAAAGGAAAATCAAGTAGCCAAACCCTTTCCTGACCTCCAAATAAGACAAAAAATCTCACGGAGTAACAGATGGCTATGAGTTTGATGTTGGTAATTTCAGATTTCCACTCAGATACCTACAAGCTGTCTAACCTCCAACCCTCTTCTTCCACTAGTTCACAACGCCAGTTCGTAGTGCCAAATCAAACATAGCTTGCGCACTTGAATGGATTTATAGTGACAAAGGGGAGACTTTGAGTACAACCATGGATGTGTGACATGTGAAGGTATTGATGAAAAGAAAACAAGGTGTGACTCATGAGGGATTATCCTTATCATGATGGATAATCTCATGAAATCAAGAACTATACATCCTATGTGTTAACAACTTCCATTAGAATTTTTGGTACCTAGTCTACACATAGCAACAATCACCAACATGA
>SNQJ01S0007787.1:171925-183866 GCA_010110895.2 Picea sitchensis | reverse complement strand
ATTGTTCCTCCTGAGCTTACGTTGTTCCTGTTTTTCCATCGATGCACACTCTGATCCTACCATCTTCACTGTTGTACTTTCCATCAATGAAAAGCATACGCTACCTGTTAAACATTTTCCAACATATAATCCTAGTGGGATTTCACCAAGAGGTGCAGAAAGAAAGTAACAAATATTGTCATGAGAAACATATTAAAAGGAGGAGTTTCAAGGAGGGATACCTAGTCTTGGTGTATGACAATAAATTTCTTCAGCACCGAGGAAAGTTCATAATGCATTGGTTGGGACCATATGAAGTGAATATTGTCATAGAGTGAGGAGCTGTATAGTTAAAATATTTAGTGGGTACAAAAATAAGAGGAATGATCATTGGGAGTCGAATGACACTCTGCAGGGACAGTCGACCTCCTAACACTTATAAATTTACTGCACAGTAAAGTGGAAGAAAAGGGGGGTCGGGAGTTTAGCACAATGAAAATATCAAAGTCTGTGTGCAACATAAGACTGACACACTGTGCACCAAGGAAATTTCAAGTAACACAAGTCTGTCATGCAAGAAAAATCCCAGTGTGCAAGAAAAAGGACAAACAGTCAGAAAAAGGGTGGAAAATTGAAAAAATGGTGGTCACGAAAAAAAGGCGCCAATTGGTGGCGTCTACCAAATTGAATGACAAGTACTATCAAAACAACTTTTCATTAATAAAACCAACTAGAGGCATTGACAAAATTGAATGTCACGAATGTGGAAGCGCCATTTCATTTAAACCATAGATTGGGTAGATTCTCCAAGAAGCTTCACGACACTTTCTATGTAAGGAAGGCACGCGGGAAACATAACGCTTATTATGAAAGTGTGAAATCACAGAGAGATAGAGCATACATATCAGAGAGCGATTTAGAAAGAGATATAGAGTGAACCAGTTTGGCAGGAATCAACCTTAACCACCATAACACCACCCAAGTTTGGCGTGCCAACATAGGAAAGACGGAAACCTCATGGCCATCATAGAGCACCACAAATAGCCGTAGGGAATGGAAGAGGAACCCACACAGGCCGCATAATTTGTCAAATTGGATGAAATTACCTCACCCCATATGGAACTAGTGAGCCCCACACCCATGGTGGAGGAAGCCCAGTCAACAACAATGATTGGCATGGAAGTCGACATGTAGGGAACTGGACATGGACAACAAGCTGAGCACATAGGTAATTCTTCACGCCCTGCACACACTGAAAGGGCCCAGAGGGTAAATGGGATAGCCTAGAAACATGTAGAAGTGACCGCGTTAGGATAATCACACATAGTAGATCCTGAGCAACAATTGGAGGGGCTAGTGGAAGATGTTATTGACCGACCAAAATCTTACGCTGATGAGAGGAAAATGGCAGCTAGAACATCAAGCCAACCACCACAATGGAAGGGAAAACAACCCATGGCAAGGTCATCGCCCATAAAATATGCAACAACCATAGTACTACCACACATTCTTGAAAAGGTGAAAACCACTCTTAACCTTCTGGGGTGTGTTGAAAGACTACACTACTTGGACCATGACGTGGACGATGTGGACAAGTTCCCAAAATTTGCAAGTCAGGTATACATTAACAACATAAAAATAGGGCCCTTCGGGGATCCAATGGCACAGAGTGAGGGTCGCGCAGAATCATTATCAAGTGCATCAATGATGAAACAAAAAGGCTGGACACCAAAATGATGGCTTACAATCTACTCAAAAAGTGTCGCAAGGAGGAATTCCTTGTTAGGTTCACTACGGCTGCAGCACAATGCATAGAGGTCACTATGCTCAGTTGGGCCTCGTACTTGCTAAACATGTTCCTCGACAACTGCAGAGATACGTAGGATCTAGGAACAAAGTTTCATTATTCTTTGCTACTCATCTTGATTTCCCTGATCAGATGGAGGGAGCCCCAGTACACATATTTTTGTGAACAGATCGGTCGTTGTTGCATAGTGTGATATATATCATTGGGGAGAATGTCGAACATCAAAAGTACAAATGCAAGCATGTTCATGCGATAATATAATGAGTTCCAAGAGAGAATTGCCAACAGTTGGAGAATTACTCCAGAAGTGGTTGTGCAATACAAAGACATCACGAAATTCAAAGAAACCAGACACACAATATGGATCCAAGAGAGAAGGGATCCTGAGAAGGAATGGATGCAGTTAAGATACTGCATCAAAGAAGAATACGTAGAAATGACAATCAGGGATTGGCAAGACGACTTAAGAATTCCATTCCTCACACAAGAAATGCCTACAGGTACAGAGGCTGATGTAGGGCAAGCTCAAACACCTGTCAGGGATAAATATACGCCTAAGAATCCAAATCCAAGTAAGAATCTGGCACAACATAAGAAGGGGGGTGTGTCAAAGAAATGAACCCAGGCTGGACAAAAGGACACTACCCCAATACAAAAAGAAACGGAAAAAGGGGTTGTGACAACATAAGGAACCTCATAGACTACCAAACCAAAAGAACAAGACTAGACCAAGAGGCCCATCATCCACACTAGGGGTGTGTGCAAAAAGGCCAATTTGCTCAAGAAGTCACCAAAATATACAATCATCGAGGAAGATGCTGACCTCGTGGTCAAAAGAGTCCAAGACCATGTAGCTGAGGAGTTTGAATATGCCCAACACCATAGAGTCCGCATTCAGGACAATTTGGTCAACATAAGGAAGGTCCTAGATCATATATGGGGCATGTAGAGGATGGATAGGGAACATAGTCATTCCCCACAACATCAGAAGTAAAAGATATGACTACACCAAGCGAGCACGATAAAATATATACCATAGCGCAGGTGATCCCAACTTTCCATATTACACCCTACATGTTGCACATGGATGAGACTATAGCCCAGACACCCATGAAGGATCTGGAACAGGTACAATTGGAAATGGAGCGAATAACAACTAAGGAACTATACAGAATCCAAGTTAGTGTCGCACAAGAGGTTCATTTGCATGCACGAACAGAAGCAACAGAGTTGCAACAAACAAATGATAGAAAAGAGGAGTTGGAATTGGTGCTCAAGTAGGTCAAGCTCGAGACCAAAGATGGGAAGGATCGCACAGATATGCTCGAGAAGGGAGTGGATGCAACCTATAACATGATCTCGAATAGCATGCAAATAGTAGAGTCCAATATAATGTATAAGATTGATCATATTGTGCAAACAATTGATCAATACAGGTAAGAGATCGAAATCCTCTAGGAACAACAACTCCCTCGAAGGTGAAGGAACAAAGGAAGCAAGAAGCTGCAGGACAGGTGGAGGAAATAAAACAACAAGTTAGCGCAGCTTTGGACTAGTTTGAGAGGGAGACAAAGTTATGGACAACACTAGAATAATATGAACGTGTCCAGCACTAGAACCAAAAAGAGGAGAAGATAAGCATAGGTATCCAAGACCTCAAGCAGAGGCAAGAAACAATGAAGATCACCGAGTTCCTTAAATTATTGTAGGACATGAATAAGTTGCAAGCAGAGCTAGTAGTTGTGTAGACGAAAAAAAAGGATCGACAAGCTCAAATGGAACCTCTCCAAGAGCTAGCCATGAAGTTTATTATGTAGGAAGCAGAAGTAAAGAAGAACATCGTGCAGATACATGAAGAGTGCACAAAAATAATCCAGGAGGGGATCACAACGTAAGTGTTAGATTCACTCAAAGAAAAGGCCGCGCAAGCTCAAACACAAGAAAGGGAACTTGCAGAAAAGTTTCACAATCTAGAAGGAGTTGTTGAAGAAGCACACACAGTCTAGGCAGCTCAGGACGAGCTACGTGTCAATGTTGGGGGCCTATTGGGAGAAGGTTTAGTTTTTGGAAAAGACCATTTTTGGAGAGAAAAGAACAAAGTGGAATAAAAGATAGCTGGAAGGAAAAATAGCATGTGCGATGGAAGCATGCGAGGTGCGCATGCAAGGGAGACCTAACTAAATTAGGGTTATATTTTTTCAGAATATGGTAATGGATGAGGAGCCAACAAAATGTATAAATAGTACCTAGGAGGTCTATAAAAAAAGGAGAGATATAGGGGCTAAAGAGAGAGAGAGAAAGGTTGTAAAGATTGAAAGAGATGTCTTATTTTGTAAGCTTGTGAGATATAGAAGAGTCTAGCAACTCTATCCTGAGGGTTATATCATAGGCTGAGGAGCTTGGTGCGATCTAGTCATCCTCACAGGGATCAGAAAACATGTGAATATTGTAAGATCCAAGGCTGTAAACGTGTGTGGCACGAGATATTGTTGAGAAATAATAAAATAGCTTGAGAGAAAAATATTTTTGGATGTATCCCAAGGGGGTGAACCACGGTACAATTTTGTTATGTGACTAAATGTTATGCATGTCCATTGTTGTTAATGATTAAGTGCTTGATAATTGATTGAAGAAACTACTTAGATCTGATATTTCATGTGCATGAGTAATAATGACTAGTTAATTAATATGTTAGATTAAATACATGAATATCAAAAGTATAATCACATATCCCCCACTCATTCCCAAGTTGCAATCATTTGAGCATTGCAGCCACCCATAGAAATATCTCTGGTGAGACTGCGCAGTGCACCATGTGTACTACGCTTCCTTGTGGTTTACCAGGAGGGTCGATAGGTTTAGAGGGATTTTGTTGGAAGCTTGTTAAATCTGAACCTGGGTCAACGTATGATAGTAGGGTAATATCAGAGTAGATAAGATGGTTAAAACCCTAAAGGTAGTATAATGAAACCAGCAAATGGTTCCATTGTTGGTTTGAACATAATGAGATTGAGTGAATAAGATCTGTTGAAGAAGCATAAAAAGGATGCCAGATCTAGTGACAAAACGTTAAAAGAATGAGATATAAAAGGGGATGTTGAGACTGTGGAACCCAACGAAGGCAGAGATCGAGAGCTGGTTGAAAAAAAAGAATCTGGAGTTTGTGCAAAAAGATAACAGAAACCCAAAGTTAACACCGCACAAATATCTAGACAAGCATTTATTCAAATATCTGGACACAGAGGTTAACTCGAGCTCTTATACCACTTGATGCAAAATTCCACCCACTCCTGGGGCATGTGTGACCTCCTAGTCTAGGATTGATTGATTTCGAGAGATGGAACAACTCACTATCCCCCAGTGATCCTTCAAAAAGTAACTACCACAGGCCTAAAGTTCTCGCCCCTGCATGGAAAAACACTTTTCGAGAGTTTGTAAGCACCTGCCGAGTTCTCCACGTGCCCGTGGGCTAGAAGCACAGTTCAAAACACTTACCCCTGCCAAATTTGGGACTTCAACGATTTCACCTTCTACGACACTGTATGCCCCCAAAGTGTCAAACTTCCGGATCACTCGGGGATCCGATGACTCACAAAACTCCACATATATATGGTGTATATATACTCTGGGCCTCCGGGCTCCAAGAATTTTTAGAACAACACACCATGAATCTGTCGAACTGTTGGACCAAGGAATACTCCCCAAAATAGATCAATGACTCGTTCTCTTCTGTCAGACGATGACTACAATCTACTCTGAGTCTCCAAACTTCAGTATTTTCAGGTGTCTAATGCACTCTATCTTCTGGAGTGCCTAAATAGTAGAGTTAAGATCCTTCCTCCATGTGTCCCTTTGATGATCAATGGTCAAGAATCACTATGGACATTGATATTTTTTTACGCACAACGAACTATACCCCAAATTCCTTCGGAGTGATCAGTCGTCAAAATTCCATATCTGGCACCGCGTGTCCTCCTTCGTTCAATGTCTAGGATGATTCCCCATCTTTGAGACCCTGGGAAACCTCCACTCAAAATGTTCCACCCCCAAATTCTTTTGGAGTGCTAGACCTCCAGATTTTAGGATCTAGTGACACGTGTCTCCGATGATAGACGACAACGAACGAATTTGGCCTTCGGGCCTTCAGGATTTCTTATGCCATGCACCTAATCTCTTGCTTCCTCCCAAAGTGCCTTATCCCTGGACCATGGGATCTCCCTCCACGTATCCTCTATAAACCAATGATGGATATCTACTGCGCTCTTCAGAGCTATGAGAGACTCGCAACCTCACACTGCAATGTCTCCTCCATCTCAGATAGCTTACCTTCTGGATTTAATGATGCGCTGACATGTGTCCCACTTATTAGCAGTCTATGTTGGGTTCTATACTTCAAAAATTTGGGAGTTTTGACCCCTTGGTAGTTCACACATGAACTTCACCAAATATGTGAAGTCCAAAGGACTTCTAGTGGTTAACACCCCGACAAGTCTTCCAGATTTGATGGTTGTTAACAATCCCAACTCTCTCTGAGTGGATATCACATGTTCGACGTCCAAACTATAAATATCCTTCCCTTTCGAGGGATATTGGTCACTAACCCTCTTAGTCTTGACCACAATAGGTATGTTCGAATCTTGAACGCCTTCTTGGGGATCCTCAGAAAACTTTGAGACCTCAAACTTAGAATATCTTTCTAAGTCCTCTCTGTTCACAATTTTAGAACTTGTTTCCCTAGAAACTATGAGGGTCTTCAAATTTTTCTCTCGTGTAATTATTTCCCTTCACAGAATAACTACTCGACACTTGGATAAAAGTTTTCCCAGTGCACACCTTGCATGGGTCTTCTCCAGACTTTTCTCTTGACTAAGCAACTATACACTCTTTGAATCAATTCTTTCATGACTCAAACTCTTTCTCCTAAACAAATGAGTTTGAGGATGAATCTTCCTACGCAGTCCTCGTGGGCACTATGAACTCCTTTCACCAGATCTCTCAGAAGAGAAACAATTGAAACTTATCAAGCATATAAGAATTCATGCATTTAACCATGAAATGCATTCTCAAGAACATAAGAAAAATAAATTATGCCATTCACTTGATAAAACTCAGAAATAAGTAATACCATACATTTGGAAGAAAACCATCTATGTTATATTCATTCAGAAAATATATACATGGCTTCATATAGTCCTCCACTATTCTCTTCAACAACTTCCTACACTGATCTTCAAAAACTCTCTAAGATAATGATCAACAACCTCATCAACCAAGTTCAACAACCTAATTTCGGCAAAAAATACATATACTTGTACATGGAATGGATTCTCAATCCTTCCTACTGACTACCTTAGTGCTATTATATCACAATTAAAAAACCTATATACTAAGGCTTATTACAATAAATGGCCATTAGATTCAGATATGAGTTGATGCCTCATATCTGTACAATCCTTTAGGAATTAAATAAAATATGATCCCCTATGATAGTTTACCAGTCTAAAATTTTCTAGATTCAGTTCACCATCCAAATCTAGATCTAATCATCATAGTTCACCCAGGGAAGGTGTCTTCATTGTCGTCCATAGAAACAGTGCCAAACATGTTAGCACTAGAATTTACACTTTGACTGCTAAAGTGCAAGATCAGTTCCCATCAAATAGGTTTATGAGATAAGTCTTAAAATGTGGTTTCAAATGAATAAAACTCAATTCAACAATGTCAAAACATAGGGAATTCTAGATAAAGTGAATCAACAAAAGAGGTCTTGTTTATCTTAGGTCAGGGTTTTAAAGATTAGTGTGGATAGGAGGAAGAATTAGTAAGAAAATGAAGTGAAACTACCACTAGCTTCAGGCTATGCCAATAGACAAAGGAGAGAAATTCTTCAGATACAAGAAAATCTTAAATCTAAGCATACAAAACTCTGAAAAAACTATACTAGTATCACAATAAAACATCCATTGTCATACAACTACAAAATATCATTTAAACCCTTCAATGATAGTACAATTTTAGAGTGAGAGAGATAATATGGAAAAATGAGAACTAACTTTCATTAAACAATATTTCATCAAGTCTGATACATAAAAAACTAGAGTAAGTTCTATTTCATTAAAATTACTAAATAGGTCTTTTACATCAACCATTCGAACTTGAAAAATTAAATCAATTTTAAAAGGGTGGATCGACAAGGAAGAGCAAGAAAGAGGGTAGCAAATAGTCTGCAGAGTCATTCCATTGGGTATGGAGTCAACACATCGTACAACTTAGAGGCACTCAATCTCATACCAGACCAAAAGGGATGTAATTTATGGATGGAGGTATAAGAAAGATAACAAAAATAATAATATCATTAAGCAAAGATCCTCTCTACAAAAATGACTTAAAAGATAACTAGAACATAGATCATGAAAGGAGGCAATTACTATAAATAATTTTCTCTCATGAATCTCCTGCCTCATGAAAAATCGTTGATCTTCAATGCCTGCAATTCCATTCAAGCAAGATGACAAGGTAAAATGATAATAAAGAACACAAATTATGATAAAAAACTCTCATGAATCTATAATGGTAGAAATTCTAATTAGAACATGCCCTTAGGCTTACAATTGAGCAACTAAACTTCTCCTCCAAATCTCTCCTCTCTTGGATCATGAATCCCAACCCTCCTCAATAGATCCATCCTTCATTAAATATAAAATAAAATCAAAATATACTTAATAAGTCGAATCCCATCTCTTTCATTGGATTCTAGGACTTGGAGAAAGGTGGCAATAGTCAAAGACACACAAATTCAACAAACTGCTAATTTTCAGGAAATTGTTGGAAGTCATTAATAAATGGTTTCCAAATCACTACATGAGCTCTTTAATGGAGATAAAAATTAGGTGTAGGTGTCCCTTGACATCTAACAGATCCATGAGAATTAATTCAAACCCTCCTTGATAGGTGGAAACCTCCCAACAAGGTGAATATCCAACAACTTTGAAAAACAGAGAGTTTGCAACACATTTCTCAGTGCATTGGTGTTTTAATTGTTTCTCTCAAATTCAAAAGTTCGTCAAGATGAACTTTGGTCAACAAGTCAGCAAGGATATCATCTTCCTTCACAAAAACATTCAGATAAATACACATCACCATTTTGGATTTATGATCAAATCTTTAAAAGTAGTTGTGTAACAATCCCCCCGACCAACCTGAGGTCGGGGTACGCCACTCTAGAGAAACCACTCATGCTCCGACGCCATTCGGTAACATTCCCAACCATCAGGTTGGGCCATGCTACTCTAGGGAACACTTTCGTTCCCATACTACGGAACATACAATAGCATACCCAATAGTCAAATAAGCAATGTCACCTAAATTTACTCTTTAAACTGCATGCAACTAAAACATATACATGCAACATGCTCGTGGAAGATTTACATCTAAACATAAACAATAATTACTTTCTGTAACATATGACTTTTATATTAAAATAACAGTAATTACCGATATGCATAATTTACAAGAAATTACCCATAAGCACATAAGCAATCATAGTCACATGTATGATAAAATCGTAACATGGGCATGTAAATAACAAAAAAACATATCCATATATCACACAATTGATACTTATCTTAAAAAAACTATCACCAACTACTTACAGACCATCCACGAACCTCCCAACCATAGATTACACTATTCATCACTCTCAACAGTGAATCACCCCTGAGCTAGGACTGAACTCCACCCAGGGTAAATGGATTACTATTCAGGCCAAGGTCCATGGACAATAGGAAAGAATCCATCTCAGGTGCTCACTCAACTGACAAATTCCCCACATGCCTGTCCCACCCAAGGAAGTGTGCTCCTTCTCTACCCAACAGTCCCTCAACTGCCCCACTTCCCTTCCAGGGCTTCAGCAACAGGCCGAACCGAAAGTCTCAGAGTTTCATCCTACAACCTCTCATTACCCACATGCCTATCCCACCCAAGGAAGTGTGCCCTTTCTTTGCTCAACAATCCCTTGACTGCCCCACTTCCCTTCCAGGGCTTCAGCAACAGGCCGGACCAGAAGTCTCATAGCATTTTAGTTGCAGTTTAGCACCTAAGGAAATCAATCCCCAACAATTCTCTCACCTAGATAACTTCTCATAGGCCTGAAAACCCACTTCTTCAATCCTGCTCCAAGATAAATGGGTACACCAACCAAAAAGGGATGGGGAAATAGGCTTCAGAAAGGTGAAATGGTTGTCTCAAGGATAATGAAATTTATGCGTGAAAATGGTCATGGAGTCATTGAGTTTGTTTTTGGGTTCCCTCTGAACTCTTTGTCCCCCAAAAATTCATGGTCCGTCAGCTGGTTTCCCTCCTTTCCCTCCGTAAAGGTCTCTCCCCCTTCTGAGCTAAGTTTCCCCATGATCTGAATACATGTCCCCAACTTGACACTTGTCATATTGGAAGTTACTTTTGTCCACTTGTCCCCAACTTTAGAACTTAGGATAAACTAATTATCCATACTTTATGTTTTAGGAAACATTAATATAATATTCCCTCGACTTTTGGCCCTCCCTTTCCCTAAATGGTGAAGTTCAGTTCCCCATCTCTTTTATCATGGTCAGTCTACGCGCAGTGATGTATTTTATATTAATCACGAGTCATGTACAAAGTAGGCATTCTAACCTTTTTCATCTAGGCGTGCTGGCCTAATTCCAAGACATAAGCATTCTGGCTTATAATACTGGCTCACTAGCCTATAATGCATATTATATACACAAAGGTTCGTTGACCTTAATATTGCACACACTTAGTTACTGTGCATTGTATCCTCCGTCTTTAAGGTTGTGTGCACCTTAGTTACTGCACGTGATATTCCAAAATGTGCACATTACATCCCTTTACTGCGCAGTATATGCATGCACCATGCCATGAAAGGTGTATTACAAAAATGATGTCTAAACAACTCACTAGCTTAAATATACTTGGATTATATTTACATTTGGGTTCGACCGAGGGATATTACAAGCTAGTACAGGAAAGTTCGTATAGAAATCCACAATGACTGTGACAGTTCACAATGCCAAAGGAAAATCAAGTAGCCAAACCCTTTCATGACCTTTAAACAAGACAAAAAAATCTCATGGAGTACCTGATGGCTATGAGTTTGATGTTGGTAGTTTCATATTTTCACTTAGATGCCTATAAGTTGCCTAACCTCCAACCCTCTTCTTCCACTAGTTCGTAGCTCTAGTTCGCAGTGATAAATCAAACATAGCTTGCACACTTGAATGGATTTATAGTGACAAAGGGGGTACTTTGAGTACAACCATGGAGGTGTGACCTCTGAAGGTATTGATGCAAAAGAAAACAAGGTGTGACTCATGAGGGCTTATCCTTATCATGATGGATAATCTCATGACATCAAGACCTATACATCCTATGTCTTAACAAGTTCCATTAGAATTTTTGGTACCTACTCTACATGTAGCAACAATCATCAACATGACAGGACAAGGCACAATCAAGGAAAGGCTCAGTCAACTGATGGATATGGAAGAAAATATAATCCTAGTGGGATTTCACCAAGAGGTACATAAATAAAGGGACAAATCTTGGCATGAAAAACATATTAAAAGGAAGAGTTTCAAGAAGGGAGACCTAATCTTGGTGTATGATAGTAAATTTCTTCAGCACCCAGGAAAGTTCATAATGCATTAGGTGGGACCATATGAAGTGAATACTGTCATAGAGAAAGAATCTGTAGAGTTAAAATATTTAGGGGGTACGAAAAATAGAGGAATGATCAATGGGAGTTGACTAACACTCTATAGGGACAGTCGACCTCGTAGCACTTAGAAATGTACAGCACAATCAAGTGGAAGAAAAGGGGGCGGGGGTGGGGATTTAGCACGATGAAAATATCAAAGTTTGCGTGGAACATAAGACTGACACACTGCACACCAAGAAAATTTTAGGCAACATAAGGGTGTCGTGCAAAAAAAAATCCCAATGCCCGGGAAAAAGGACAAACGAGCAAAAAAGGGGCAGAAAATTGAAAAAATGGCTTTAATTACAATATTTTTTTTTTTTTTAAGATGATGCACCCTCCTTTGGAATTTAAAATTGATTTGAAATGTGCATGATGGGTGTTGAGTTGTCCTTCACTCA
>SNQJ01S0007787.1:153360-166183 GCA_010110895.2 Picea sitchensis | reverse complement strand
AAGTCTTCATCTGGGTATGAAATCCTTAATATTGGAGCACTTGTCAATAATTGTTTCAAGTGTTGGAAACTTCTTTCACAATCCAGTGTCCACTGAAACTTCACTCCCTTTCTTTGCGAGGAAGTGATTGAATGTTCAATATTTGATAATCCTTCAATAAATATTCTGTAGTAACCTACAAGACCCATGAATGATCTCACCTCTGTCACATTCTTCGGTGATGACCATTCTCTAATGGCCTCTATCTTCTCAGGATCCACTGTTGTCCCATCCTTTGAAATGATATGCCCCAAATAATGAATCTGCTTCTAATAAAATGAGCACTTGCTCAATATGGAATATAACTGTTGTTCCCTTAATACTTTCAACACCATCCTCAAATTATGTTCATGCTCTTCCACTGACTTGGAATATATAAGAATGTCATCCAAAAAGACAATGACAAACGTGTCCAAATACTCTCAGAAAATACCATTCATTAAGCACATGAAAATAGCTGGTGCATTTGACAACCCAAATGGTACCACTATGAAATCATAATGACCATACCTTGTCCAAAAGGCGGTCTTTCTAATATATTGTTATTTAATTCTTACCTAATGGTATCCTGATCTGAGATCTATCTTTGAAAATATATTTGCATCCTTCAATTGATCAAAGAGGTCATCAATCCTTGGTAGAGGATACTTGTTCTTAATAGTCACTTTATTCAACTGTCTAAAGTCAATGCAAAACCTTAGTGTTCCATCCTTATTTCTCACAAACAAGACTGGGGCACCCCAAGGTGACATGCTTGGGCGTATATACCCCTTCTTCAGAAGTTCTTCAAGCTGCATTTGCAACTCCTTCAATTCTGGTGTACTCATTCTGTAAGGAGTCTTTGATACTGGCACTTCTCCATGAATCAAATTTATAGAGAAATAAATGTCTCTCCTTGGGGGTAGTCTGGGTACCTCCTTGAACACATCCTCAAAATATTCTAGGACTGCATAATCTTCCAAATTTGGCACCTTATCTTTAGGTGTCTCTTCCAAATGAGCCGCAAATATTTGACATCCTTTTCTATAACATTTCTTCAGCTACAATGCTGAAATTTCTCTAATGGTTACTGTCCTAGGAATTCCTTGTACCTTCCTTAGTTTCCCTTCCTCATCTAGCCAAGAAAATTCTTTGTTGTGACAATCTAAGAGAGTGTGGTTTTGGTCCAACCAATCCATCCCAATTATATAGTCATAGGAACCTAAAGGCAAGATGTTCAAATCTTCCTTGGTGTTCATTCCATTCATGTCTATGAGGCATGACTTAACTATCTCATTAAATTTTCTTCTGGCTCCTGTATCCAATTGCACCAACCATGATTTCCCATTCTTGCTTCTTGGAAATTGAAAATTTTCCACCATATTAGGGTCTATATAACTATGACAAGCTCCTGAATCAATTAAAATAGCAAGGGTTTGGTTGTTGATCATACCTTCCACTTCAATCATGTGGGACTGATACTTTGCTTTCTTATTGTCCAGGGCTGCATAAATCCTTGGCACATATATGCCCATGTCCTCTACTGTCTCAGACCGTTGTACATTGTGAAAAACCCTACTTTGTTTTCACCTCTGTGAGGACAATCTTTGAACCTATGGTCCCCTTTACAACCCCAACATTGCATAGGTGGTTGTCTTGGCCCTTGAATTCTTGTGTCAATCACTCTAGGTTCTTTATGTATTTGCTTCCCTTGTGGATTATTTCTGAAGAATGGTGGCTTAGCTCCCTTCTTCCTCTCATCCATATTGAATTTCGTATTGTCTTCCCAAGCCTTTTGGAAAGATGGCTTTGCTTTATGCTGATCATATAAGAATTTATCTCTCCTTATGGTCTCTTCTAATGTCTTGGTATCATCATATTGTATTTTGTCACAGATGAATGATGGCAATCCACTTAAATACCTTTGAATATTGATTGTCTCATCCTTAATGAAAGGTACATACTTCAGCAATTCCATAAACCTTCTCTCATATTCATTTATGTTCGTACTTCCAAGCTTAAGTTCAAAGAACTCTTTCATTTTCTTGTTATAGTACCTTTTAGTTAAGTACATCTTCTCAAAATACTTCTTGAATTCCTTCCAAGTAACACTTTTCTCTACAATGTGTTGCACCTGCACAAGTTGATCCCACCACATGGAGGTGTTTCCTTTGAGTTTATAGATAGCGATTCTACCTTTTGCATGATAATAATAATTATGCAATTGAAAATATTTCCTCATGCCTAACAACCATGTTTCTGCATCTTCATCCTTTTTGTGCTCACCATCAAATGTAGGAGGTTTGATTTTGTTCATTTCTCCTCGTAGCTCATCCACCCTAGATCTCTTATACCTTCTGACAGGGGATAGACTGGAGCTATTTCCTACTCTCCTATTGGAATGCCTTTGGGAATGATGGTGATGTCTACTAGCACTTTTTACTTTTCCTTTCTCCTCTGGATATTTGTGACTCTCAAATTTACTTGAGTCACTCTCCTTAACCAATTTCTATTCTATTATGTTCAAACCCTCCAATAGCTTCATGTTGAAGTCATCCTGCTACTCTCTGGATTTCATAAGCCTTTCATTATCATCTTTATGTCTTGGGACATCCTTCTGCAAATTCTTAATGGTCTCATCCATATTCATATCTTCATTCCTTTATTCTCCATGTCCGTTGGAGTTCATTCCTTCCATGCCCAAATGGAAATCCACCCCTCTACTCTCATTTTGTTGATTGTAATTCACCTATGATTCTTCCATTCTTATGGACTCCGCGTTGGTTTGATATGATCGATTTGTTGTTAATTATGCAAAATGTGTATCCATCGCAACTTATCAGGCTAAATTTCAACAATTCATGGGAATAAGCACATTTTGATCCTATATACACATCAAAATTATTTCTCCTAATTTCCTGGTGTTATCACCATGGAAATTATAGATAATACCCAAGTCTCGAAAACAAAGATGTGCAGTGCCTTCATAGATACACTTGTGAAAGAAGGTGGTTTTCCAAAACCACTTTCGCCAAGACGTGGTATCATGTGTCTCAATATGTCAAATCCAACACTCGTGGAGTGGGCGACGACTAGTCAGGTCAGCCTGCTTCACTTGTTCGGTACTTCACATCCATGTGACGTCAGCTGAATGCCACCATGTAACAAAATCAAAAGCTAATCATTCGAAATGGATTGGCAAAGCATGGAAACCCAACGCTCTTGTATGTAATATGTCTGTGCTTCATAAATGGAGTTCTATAATTACCATTCCCAAAGTATAACGATATTTGCGTATCCATAACCAAATTAATCTCCAAATTGTTCAACTTCCTCCTCTCTGTAAAGACACATTTCGGTATCCCCAACCTAAGATACATGAACAAGGCTAAGTCGAGTGAGACTAGTTATTCGAGCAACATGTTAGACTTTCCTGCGAGTAAGGAGGAAAGGGTCCTTACGCACATTTTAGCAACTAAGTTCCACATAGATCCGGATATAGAATCATGATTGGAAGCTAGGGTGAATCCTACTATAAAGGATTTAGTCATCAACAAGCCAACCGCTAAGAAGAAAAGGAGCAAGCGACAAAATAAGGAGGAATCTATGGCTGAAGCGGTCGAAAGTGTTGGATTAAATCAACCGGTCTGGTTAGACATTTCTTTAAAGGCAGAGATCGCTAAGGTGAAGTAAGTCTTCAACTAAAATAAGCATGTCTTAGTGAATTTTGAACAACCGACAACAGAGGTAAAGAGTACCAGAGATGATAGGCATGTTCTTAAACAACCCTTTTTCAACAGGCTAACTATTGCCATCCTCTTTTTGTAATTTTTAATTATTAGGATTATGTAAATACATAAATGGATTTTAGACTATTTTATTACAATTTATAACTAGTGATGTTATGAATCTTGTTCTCTTTTATATTAAGTTTTTCTTGTAATCTTATATTTTATTTTCATCTCTCTAAATCGGAGGAAATTAAAGTTCAGAATTCTTTTTAATTAATTAATGCATCGATGCAGTTGTGTGTTTCTTTTTCTTTTATTAATATGCAATTTAGACTCAGACTCATCGCCTTCAAAGCAACTTCGCGTGCACTAAACTTTGACCTGTTCATTTATATTTAACATGCATAGCAATATCACAAGGTAAAACGCTTTTCCACGCACCTAAATATACTGTGCATTTCTTCTTCATCGCACCGACTACTTATGCGTACTACTCCGACGTCGTGCACCAATACCCACTGCACATAGTTTCGATACTACACATCGATATTCCACATGCATTTTCGTCCTATGCATGCACCATGTCAAGTTCAACATATTCCATCACGCCCAATTATCTGCACACACTACTTAATACACTATCGTGACACAAATTATACTCATACTTATACGCGTACCAACCAAAATCCTATGGGTTAAGAAATACTTGCACACCCCATGTGCACCTTAGTATGTGTGTTCTCACCTCACAAGGTTAAATTCATCAAGTGAATCTACACATAATAATCTTCAGCGCAACACCACAATTTACCACGCACACTGGCACGCCAACATTTTTCCATGCAGTGCCAAAATTTACCACGCGCACCAGTACGCCAACCTTTTCCAAGGACACTCCATGACTCCAATTCTGGTCACTTTGAAGTTACTTTTCTATGAATATTCTCTTCAATTGAACCCCTCTAACACATCCAAGTTCAGTGTTGAACTAAAGCTCTGATACCAATTTGTAAAGTTCCCCCGGCCAACCTCAGGCCAAAGAGCGCCACTCCAGAGAAACCACTCATGCTCTGACACCAGTCAGTAACATTCTCAGTAATCAACTGAGATATTCCACCTATATTTACTCTTTAAACTGCATGCAACTAAAACATATACATACAACATTCTTGCGGAAGCTTTAAAGTTAAACAACAATTTTCTTTCTGCGACATACAACTTTTATATGGAAATAATAGTAACCAGATATATGCAACATTTACAGGAAATCACCCATAAGACACAAGCAATCATAATCACATATATGCTAAAATCGTAACATAGGCATGTAAATAACAAAACAACATATCATTTTATCATACAATTGGTACTTATCTTAGAAATACTGTCACCAACTTCTTACAGACCGTCCACAAACCTCCCAACCATAGACTACACTATTCATCACTCTCAATAGTGAGTCACCCCTAAGCTGGGACTAAACACCACCCATGGTAAAGGGCTCCTATCCAGGCTAAGGCTCAAGGACAAAAGGAAAGACTCTGTCTCAGGTGCTCACTCAACTAACAGCCTATAGCCTCTCATTCTCCACATGCCTATCCCACCCAAGGAAGTGTGCCCCTTCTCTGCTCAATAGTCCCTCTACTACCCCACTTCCCTTCCAGGGCTTCAGCAATAGGTTGGACCAGAATTCCCAGAGTGTTGTAGCTACAGTTTAGCACCTTCAGGAATCAATCCCTAACAATTCTCTCACTCAGTGAACTGCTCATGGGCCTGACAACCCACTTCTTCAATCCCACTCCAATCTAATCAGGTACACCAACCAAAAGTAGGTATGGGAACATGTTCCAAAATGGTGAAATGGTTGTCTCAAGGATAACATAATGTGTGAGTGAAAATGGTCATGGAATCATTGACTGGATAACTGAGTGTGTACAGGAATCACTGTGAACTCTTCATGAAAAGTGATGGTGAGAATTATGGTCAAGCTATGGTCTGGAAAAATCCCCCCCATGGAAAAGATCACCCAAATGAGCTAAGTCCCCATGATATGAATGCATGTCCCCAACTTGACACTTTCCATATTGGAAGTTACTTTGGTCCACTTGTCTCCAATTTTAGAACTTAGAATAAAATAATTATCCATACTTTACGTTTTAGGAATATAAATATAATATTCCCTTGACCTTTGGCCCTCCCTTTCCCTAACTAGTGAAGTTCAGTCCCCCATCTCTTTTATCGTGATCATTCTGTGCGCAAAAATGTATTTATATTAATCATGAGTCAGGTGCAAATTAGGTGCATTGGCCCTTGACATCTAGGCGTTCCGGCCTAATACCAAAACATAAGCATCCCAGCTTATAATAACTGGCTCACCAGCCTATAATACATATCAAATACACGAGGCTCATTGTCCTCCATATTGCACGCACCTTAGTTATTGCGCGCGGTATCCTGCGATGTGCATATTACATCATTTTACTGTGAAATCCATGCATGCACTATGCCACATGATGTGCATTACCAAATGAGGTCAAAACATCTCACCAACTTAAGTATATTTATATTACATTTGATATTGGGTTCGTTTGAGGGATATTACAGATCCTCCCCTCCAACATAGTTTTTTGACTATATATTTGAGGGTTGAATGATCTGTGAACATATTAAAATCTTTCCCTAGTAAATAGTGCTTGGACTTCTGAAGTGCATATACCATGGCTAGGCCTTCTCTTTATGTGGTGTTGTAATTATGCTTCGATTTGCACAATTTTCTGCTTGCAAAGACTATAGGATGGTGTAAATCCCCTGCTCCTGGCTATGCCAGAATTGTTCCAAGTGCAATAACTGATGCATCTACATGCACATGAAATGTATTTTCCCAATCCGGGAATACTAGGATAGGTGCGATGAACATGTTTTATTTTAAGGTGTCCAAACCTTTTTAACAATTTTCATTCCACTGAAATCTTGTATCCTTCTTTAATAGTTTTTCCATTGGTGCAGTAATCTGCACATACTCCTTTATAGATTTCCTATAATATCCTGTATGTCCCAGTGTTTCTCTCAACTGGCACACTGATTTTTGTGGTGGTAAATTGACAATGACTGCAATCTTAGCAGGATCCACTAGTAAACCTTGTTTACACACTATATTTCCCAACAATATTCCAAAATCTGTCCCAAAAATGCACTTCTTGATATGCAATGATATCTGACATCACCTACATCTTTATAACATTATCCTTAATACCTCTACATGATCTTTTAACATAGTATATATAGTCTAGTCATCTAGATATTCTTCTAAAAAGTGATGTATGGATTCCTTAAAGGCAACTATGAATACTCTTGAAAATATGGTTGGTGCATTCTTTATCCCAAATGGCATGATTATGTACTGGTAGGATCCCCATTCTATAGAAAAACTAGTCTTATACCTGTCCTCTGGATCTATCTTGATCTGATGGTAACCTAATAATCCATCTATAAATGAGTATGATTTGTGGCCTCCCATATTCTCTAATACCTCATATGTGAAAAGGGTAGGAAAAGGGTCATGTAAGAAAGCATCATTCAATTTTCTCAAATCTACATAGATCCTTATCCCTCCTTGTTTATTTTCTTGCACTACCATAGGAATTATCCATTCAGATTCCTCTACTGGTTCTATGATACCAGATTCCAACATTCTATCAATTTCTACCTTCACTTTCTACGTATACACTGGGTTCAATCTATAAGGTCTCTTTCTGACAGGTCTTGCCACAGGTTTGAGAGGTATTTTCATCTCTTCTAGCTCTCCTTCTATCCCTTTCATCTCTGTAAAGGTCGTTGGGAACAAGTCATTGTATTCACACAATAACTCTATTATTATTTCTATTGTTTATTCATCCCAATAGTTTCCAATACTTGCCATTTTAGGGCTATCAATTGTCCCAATGTTGACTTTATTCACTTTGATTAGTGCAACAAAGACTTCTAATTAGAAAACAAGGATCGTGGAGAAATGAAATAAAACAAATGCGGAAATAAAACACAAAAGATAAACAATACAATAGAGACACATATATACGTGGTTCACCCAATGTGGGATACGTCCACCAGATAAATTGCCATGTACTTGCTTTATTATTATCCAGCAAATGAAGGGATACAACCTACAACACACCCATTGTAACGTCCTCTTCTTTATCTCACAGTCTCCTCACTCAGAATACAATGTTAAAAATGATACATAGCCAAAATACATTTTCCTCATAATAGAGGGTTTCCTTCTAGGGAAAAAAACCCTAACATAACTTCTACCATCAGATCTGCGACCTTATAATGAACAATCCAAATTTACAATAAAATTACAATACACATTTAAAAACAAAGTTTTCCTTTAGGAGCTTCACCCCTGAACCCTCTCCAGGGCCCCTCTTTCCCCCAAACCCCCCATCTGGGGGTATAGGCCCCCCAAACCCCACAGGGGGGTAACCCTTTTAATATCCCTAGGTCGAACCCAATTGTAAATGTAAAATGAAAATGTACTTAAGCTAGTGAGCGGTTTGATATCATTTTTTGTATGCACCCTTCATGGCATAGTGTGTGCATGTACTGCACAATAAAATGATGAATTGTGCACATTCTAGTATATCGCGTGCAACAACTTAAGTGTGTGTGATATTGAGGCCAACAAGCCTTTGTGTATATGCTTTGTTTTATAGGTTGGTGAGCCAGTGTCGTGATGATTAGGCTGAATAACCAAGATGTTAAAGGCTAGTGCACCTATTTTTGTATATGTCTCATCATTAATATAAAATACATTGTTGTGTGTAGACTGACCATGGTAAAAGAGTATGGGGGACTAAACTCCACTAGTTAGGGAAAGGGAGGGGCTAAAATTTAAGAAAAGGGATAAGCTAGGGAGCTTAAGCCAAAAAGGAAAATTATATTAATATTTATTAAAGTATAAAGTCTGGATAATTATTTTATCCTAAGTTCTAAATATGGGGACAAGTGGGCCAAAGTAGCTCCCAGCATGACAAATGTCAAGTTGGGGACATGCATACAGATAGTTTGGACTTAGTTCATTTTCCCATCTCTTCCATCATTCATCCCATCATTCAGTCATCAAGTCAATCATCCAAGAGCATTGACACACTCATTGAGCTATCCTTCGTATCTTCATGATTGTACCTGAACCTGTATTCGTATACATATATGTTTGTGTATCTGGTTATCTTGGGAGATGGACTGAAGAAGTGGGTTTTTAGGCCTATGGGATATTGAAGAGGTGGTTTTTCAGGCCCGTGAATAATTTCTCTCTGGGTGAGAGAATTATTTTGAGTTGATTTCTTGAAGGTGCTAAACTACATCTACAGGGCTCTAAGACTTCTTGTCCCACCTATTGCTAAAGCCCATAAAGGAAGTGGGGAAACCAATGGACTGTTGATCAGAGAAGGGGCACACTTCCTGGGGTTGGATAAGCATGTGGGGAATGAGGTATTATAGGATGCTATTTTTTAGTTGGCACCTGTGACGGAGTCTTTCCTGTTGCCTATGAACCATTAACCTGGTTAGGAATCCCTTTACCCAGGTGGAGTTTAGTCCCAGCTTGGGGGTGACCCACTGTTGAGAGTGATGAGCAGTGTGGTCTAAGGCTGGGACATTCTTGGGAGGTCTTCACGCAGTTGGTGATATTCTTACCAATATAAATGCCAATTGTGTGATAAATTTACATGCTACATTGTTATTTATGTGTTTAGTTTTATGGGTTTATCCTATGCGTAGTTATAATTGTCTGTATGTTTATGGATATTTTTTGTATATGCTGCATGTTTATATTTACTGTTATTTCAGTATGAATTCATTTTTTTACATAATGTATTTGTCTGTTTACGTTTTATATATGAAGTTACACATAGGTTATGTGTGTATATATGTTTTAATGGCATCTAGTTCAAAACATTTATGTGGCATAGCTCAGTTGGGTGTTGGGTATGTTATAGTATGTTCCGTAGAGAGAACAAAAGTGTTATCTCATGTATCGTGGACCGACCTGGGTGGTTGGGGATGTTACAATATGTTATCAGAGCTTCAGTTTTCAACACTGAGCCTGGATGGGCCGAACAAGTTGAGTTGAAGAGAAATTTCATAAAGTATTTATTTTAAAGTGGCCAAATTTTGAGTTGCAAAGCATCCATGGTAAAAAGTAATAACAACAATGCATAATTGGGAAAAGCCCCAATTTTTTATGTTAAATTCATGAGAAAATGGAGGAATTGGGCAAAGCAGTGAGATATTACTAGTTTAATATATGTTCTAGCAAATTCAGACCTGGAATTGGTCGCATTGAGGTTACAGTGAAGCCATGATAGATGGAGCGATATTAGTAAATAAAATTATCAATTCGTGAATTGATTTTGGGTAAATTCATTCCATAAATGTCAACCCACAACGATTTTTTGTTGCAAAGGTTGAATTGATGTTATTGGGGTGAAATTGAACGAATTTCATAGTTGCATAATTTCTATGGTAAATTGGGGAAAATGTTAAGAAAAATCCCCAATTTCTGCAACGGAATTCACAAGGAATTGTGCACAGGTGATCACACTAAAAATGCATGATGTGCAGTGAAAATCTTGTGATATGTAAAATTGAGCATTGCGCGTAAAATGTTGGTGTGCGGGTGCACATGATAAATTTTGACACCGCACGGAAAAATGTTGGTGTGAGGGTGCATGTGATAAATTTAGCATTGCGTGGTGTTCATATGCATAATACGGTGCGCGCGGTGTGCACACACATAATAATGGTGCATGTGATGTGCACAGTATTGGCACAACGCAAAGGAGTTTGGTTGTTGTGCGCGCAATGTGAGTAAATGTTGTCACGCAAAAATTTAGTTAATGGTGCGTTCAGAGTAGTGGTGCATGGTATGGGTGTACTAAACTTTGGTATGGTGCATCACGTAGAGTGAAATGTGTGCGGAATATCAGCGCGTGATACGAAAATTGTGCGCAACATGTTACAGTGCAAGAACCTAAACTGGGCGCGGTGGATATTGGCGTGTGACATAAAAGTAGTGAGCGTCATTTATTGGCGCGACATAGAAGTGATGCACAGTGGTTATAGGTGTGCGAAGCATGATTTACCTTATGGTGTTTCTGTGCATGGTAAATATTGGTGTACAGGTTGAAATTTGTGCACGAGAAGTCATTTGGATGGTGAAAAACAACGAAAAACCATCGAATTTCCGCAACATTTTATACTATTTGAACGTCATCTTTTTGCAACGCGTTTTTGAGGCCCTTAGCAACATTTTTAGCAATGAAAAAACCACAAGAAAGGATTTTACCAATGTACACTTTGTCTCTATAGCTCAAATAAAAGAGCTCGAAGAGATATTTCTAATGGTGTAAACCATTCGGGAAATAGATATTTTATGAGAAAGTTATAGCACAAACAGTGGAGGGTAAATTTTAAGACCCATCTAACTTCCAAGAGCCATAACTTCCTGCTCTAAAATCATATTAAGGCACAGGAGTAGTCAATGGAAATCTATTGAACCATAGAAGAAATTCCTAGAGCTCAATTAAATTTCTGGGCATGTTAAAAATGTTTAATATGGAAAATAAGGAACCTGTAGCATTCCAAACCAAAAACATGAATTGGTCTAGAACTTCAGCAGGCTGTAACTAGCAGCCAAGAACCCAGAAAAAGGTGAAACTTGGAAATAGTTTCCATAATATGTATGTGAAGAAACCCAGTTGATATCCTACGAAATCGACAATGTGGTAGCTCCAAAAATGCATAATTATAGCACAGATTTGCACCAAGATGAAAATGAACAGAAAAAAAATTTAATGAGCAATTTTCAAATAACCATAACTTTCTACTAAAGACTCGGAATTGAGCATGGAAGTAGGCATTGGAAAGGTGTTGGAAAATGGAATATAATTATCCACCCAGAAAATTGATGGCATTAAATTCTCTGGGAAATCATAAGAAAACAATATGATATATTATTGAACCAGAATGGTTCATATTTTCATGAAATTGTTGAAACAGTTAGCCTGACAAGGTCTTGTTGGCTGCACATTTTGCGGAGTTAACAACAACTAGATTGGATCAATATCGACATAGAGTCCAGAGGAATGGAAGAAGCATAATGGACTTATATCTAGGAATATGAGATCGGAGGGATGGATGTCCATTTGGGCATTAAAGGAATAAACTCCAATGGAAATGGAGAAGGAAGGGATGAAAACATGAATATGGTAGAGACCATTAAAAAATTATAGAAGGATGTACAAATCCATAAATATAATAATGAAAGGATTATGAGATCCAAGGAGTAGCAGGATGACTTCAACATGAAGTTAATGTATATCTTGAATAGAATAGAAAAGAAATTGGATAAGGAGAGTGGCTCAAACAAATCAGGAAGTCACAGGCCTCCTGATGAGAAAAGAAGAAAAAGAAGAACAAGAAGTGTTAGCAGACACCACCATCACTCCCCGAGACATTCCCATAAGAGGGAACATAAAAGATCTATTCCATCCCCTGTCAGGAAGCATAAGGGGTCTGGAGTGGATGAGCTACGAGGAGAAATGAAAAAAATCAAACCTCCTACATTTGATGGTGAGCACAAGAAGGATGAATATGAAGAGACATGGTTGTTGGGCATGAGAAAGTATTTTCAATTGCATAATTATTCTTCTCATGCAAAAGGTAGAATTTCCATCTATAAACCCAAGGGAAAGACATCCATGTGGTGGGATCAACTTGTGCAGGTGCAACACATTAAAGATAAAATTGTTACTTGGAGATAATTCAAGAATTATTTTGAGAAGAAATACTTGACTAAGAGATACTATGAAAAAAAAATGAAAGAGTTCTTTGAACTCAATCTTGGGAGTATGACCATAGATGAATATGAGAGAAGGTTTTTAGAACTGTTGAAGTATGTTTCTTTCATCAAGGATGAGACAGTTAAGATTCATAGGTATTTGAGTGGATTGTCATCATTCATCAGTGACAAAATAGAATATGATGATCCCAATACATGGGAAGAGACCATAAGG
>SNQJ01S0007787.1:127154-152146 GCA_010110895.2 Picea sitchensis | reverse complement strand
AGGATGAGTACACCAGAATTGAAGGAGTTACAAATGAAGCTTGAAGAACTTTTGAATAAGGGGTATATATGCCCAAGTGTGTCACCTTGGGGTGCCCTGGACTTGTTTGTGAAGAAGAAATATGGGACATTAATATCGTGCATTGATTTCAAACAGTTGAATAAAGTGAGTGTAAAGAACAAGTAGTTGTTGCCAAGGATTGATGATCTCTTCGATCAATTGAAGGATGCAAAGATATTTTCCAAGATAGATATCAGATCAAGATCCCACCAGGTAAGGATTAAAGAGGAGGATATTAGCAAGATCTCCTTCAGGACAAGGTATGGTCATTATGAGTTCACAATGGTGCCATTTGGGTTGTCAAATGCACCAACTATTTTCATGTGCTTAATGTATGTTGTTTTCCAAGAATATCTAGACAAGTTTGTCATTGTCTTTTTGGATGACATTCTTATGTATTCCAAATCAGAAGAAGAACATGAGAATCATTTGAGGATGGTTTTGCAAGTATTAAGGGAGCATCAATTATATGCCAAATTGAGCAAGTGCTCATTTTATCAGAAGCAAATTCATTATTTGGGGCATATCATTTCAAAGGATGGGATAGAAGTGGATCCTGAGAAGATAGAAGCCATTAGAGAATGGTCAGCACCAAAGAATGTAACAAAGGTTAGATCATTCATGGGCCTTGCATGCTACTATAGAATATTTATAGAAAGATTGTCAAATATTTCACACCCAATCACTTCCTTGCAAAGGAAAGGTGTGAAGTTTTAGTGGACATTGGATTATAAAAAGAGTTTCCAACACTTGAAACAACTATTAACAAGTGCTCCAATATTAAGGATTGCATAACCAAATGAAGACTTCATTGTATGCATAGATGCATGTAAAGAGGGACTTGGTGGAGTCCTCAGTCAAAATGGGTTTTTTATATGTTATGAATCAAGGAAGTTGAAGGAGGATGAAAGCCACTATGCCACTCATGATTTGGAGTTGGAAGCCATAGTGCATGCCTTGAGGAAATGGATACACTACCTCATGGGGAAAATGTTTGAGTTGAGGACAGACCATAATGTTCTGAAATATTTATTTGATCAACCAACTCTAAATGCTAGGCAAAGCAGATGGTTAGAATTTTAAGTGAATATGAGTTTGATATAAAGCATATCAAGGGGAAAGAGAACAAAGTGGTTGATGCACTCAGTAGAAGAGTGCATGAATTGCATTCTACAACCATTATCATGTACCAATAAGATTTGAAGGGGATGCCAAATTAGATTTGAAATACCAAGAATTAGTGGAAAATTTACAACAAGGTAATTTGCAGCAGAAAATTGAAGACTACAAGCTAGATAATGATGAAATTCCCATGTATAGGGGAAGAATTTATGTACCAATTTCTCTAGAATTGAAAAATATGATATTGAGGGAAATGCATAATGTACCTTATGTTGGGAACCCAAGTTATCAGAAAACTATTGCAGCTGTCAAAAGACAATATTATTGGCCAGACATGAAGAAAGAAGTTGCAGATTTTATTGCCAAATGTTTGGAATGTCAAAAGGTAAAGGTTGAACATAGACACCTAGCTGGTTTTCTGTAGCCATTACCCATTCCTGAGTGGAAATGGGAGGTTGTAACAATGGATTTCATCACCAAACTATCTAGAACAAACAAGAAACATGATTTTATCATGGTAGTGGTGGATAAGCTTACTAAAGCTGCACATTTTATTCCAGTCAAGCTCACTCACAAGGTAGCCAACATTGATGATGTTTATATGAGGGAAATTGATATATTACATGGCATACCCAAGACAATTATGTCTGACAGAGATCCAAAATTTACCTCAAATTTTTGGAAAGGATTATTTAATGGATTTGGAACAAATTTGAATTTTAGCACAACTGATCATCCAGAATCAGATGGACAAATAGAGAGGGTGAATCAAGTGATTGCGGATATTTTGAGGATGTATGTGATGGATAAACCATCAAAATGGGAAGACTACCTACACTTGGTAGAGTTTTCTTACAACAATGGGTACTAAACATCTCTAAATATGAGACCATTTGAGGCACTTTATGGAAGAAAGTGCAACACACCAGTAAGTTGGGATAACCCAACAGATAGAGCAGTACTTGGGCCATATTTTCTCAGGGAAATGGAGGAGAAAATGATAAAAATAAAGAAAAATTTAAAGGCTTCCCAATGCAGGCAGAAAAGATATGTTGATAAGAGCAGAACTCACAGGGAATTTAAAGTGGGAGACCATGTATTTTTGAAAGTGAAAGCCAATAGAAGACCCCTGAAGTTGGAAAATTGTTCAAAGTTGGCATCTCGTTATTGTGGGCCATTTGAAATCCTAGAGAGGATTGGTCGAGTTTCTTATATGATTGCATTGTTTGCATATATATATGTTCATAATGTATTCCATGTATCATTGCTTAAGAAATATATACCTGATGCTAATCATGTTATTGATTGGAATGTGATTCAGGTGGAGCAAGAAGGTTCTTTTCAAGTGTGTCCGATATGCATTATGGAACGTAAAATCAAATAGCTTCAGAATCGATCCATAGGGATTGTAAAGGTCCAATGGACCTGGTATGGTTTTAAGGATGCTACTTGGGAGCATAAGGATGTAATGCGGGGATAATACCCACATCCTTTTAGGGATTTTTGAAATCTTGTTAGATATGTGTGTACTTAATGCACTGAGGATAGTTCATAAATAAGGGGAGGGGATTGTAATATCCCTAGACAGAACCCAATTGTAAATGTATACTGAAAATGTACTTAAGATGGTGAGTTGTTTGATATCATTTTTTGTATGCACCCTTCATGGCATAGTGTGCACATGTACTACGCAGTAAAATGATGAAGTCTACACATTTTAGGATATCACGTGCAACAAATTAAGTGCACACAATATTGAGGTCAACAATCCTTTGTGTATATTCTATGTTTTATAGGTTGGTAAGCTAGTTTTTTTATGATTAGGCTGGAGAGCCTAGATGTTAAAGGCCAGTGTGCCTATTTTGTATATGTCTCATCATTAATATAAAATATATCGATGTGCACAGACCGACCATGATAAAAGAGTATGGGGGACTAAACTCCATTAGTTAGGGAAAGGGAGGGGATAAAAGTTAAGAAAAGGGCTAAGCTAGGGAACTTAAGCCAAAAAATAATATTATATTAATATTTCTTAAATTATAAAGTTTGGATAATTATTTTATCCTAAGTTATAAAGATGGGGACAAGTGGGCCAAATTAGCTCCCAGCATGACAAGTGTCATGTTGGAGACATGCATATAGATAGTTTGGACTTAGTTCATTTTCCCATCTCTTCCATCATTCATCCCATCATTCAATCTTCAAGTCAATCATCCAGGAGCATTGACACACTCATTGAGTTATCCTTCGTATCTTCGTGAGTGTACTTGAACCTGTATCCATATCCATATCTATTTGTGTAGCTGGTTAGCTTGGGATATGGACTGAAGAAGAGGGTTTTCAGGTCCATGGGATATTGAAGAGGCGGGTTGTGAGGACCATGAATAATTTCTCTCTGGGTTAGAGAATTGATGGGAGTTGATTTCTTGAAGGTGGTAAACTGCAGCTACAGGGCTCTGAGACTTTCTGTATGGCATGTTGTTGAAGCCCAGAAAGGAAGTTGGGAAGCCGAAGGATTATTGAGAAGAGAAGGGGCACACTTCCTAGGGTGGGAAAATCATGTGGGGAATGAGGGACTATAGGATATTAGTTTGAGTTGGCACCTGTGATGAAGTATTTCCTGTTTTCTATGAACCATTAGCCTGGTTAGAAATCCCTTTACCCGAGTGGAGTTTAGTCTCAGCTCAGGGGTGAACCACTACTAAGAGTGACGAGCAGTGTGATCTAAGGACGGGAGGTTTTTGGAAGCTGTTCATGCAGTTGGTGATATTATTACCAAGATAAGTGCCAATGGAGTGATAAATTTACATGCTGCATTGTTATTTATGTCTTTATTTTTATGGGTTTATCCTATGCGTAGTTATAATTATCTGTATTTTTATGGGTATTTCATGTATATGTTGGATGTCTATGTTCACTTTTATTCCAGTATGAATTCGTTCTTTTACATAATGTATTTGTCTGTTTACATTTTATATATGAATTTTCGCAAAGGTTTTATGTGTATATATGTTTTAATTGCATGTAGTTCGAAATATTTATGTGGCATAGCTCAGTTGGGTGTTGGGTATGTTACAGTATGCTCCGCAGAGAGAACAAAAGCATTATCTTGTGTATCGTGGCCCAACCTAGGTGGTTGGGGATGTTACAACCCCCATGCACTCCCCCGCGTGGAGGAGTGTAGATTCTTATAGGTTTTAAAGTCTTCATGGGGTATAAACATGGATAGAAAACAAATACCTTTGCATCAGGAAGATAATCAGGCTCCACAGCCAACAATCTCCCACTTGGAGACTGATCTCAAAAAATCCACTTCTTTTTTATCTGCTGGACTATGATCCTTCTTGGACCTAGAAAATTTCTCATCTTCACCTTCATGCTCAAATACCAACTGAAACTGAGAAGGAACTCATTTTATCCCTGGTTACTCCCTTTGTTAACATGTATGCAAGATTCTAACTAGTGTGTATCATTTCCAACTTCAAATGTCCATATTCCAAGATAGATTGTATGAAATGGTACCTAAGTTGTATATTTTTATTATTTGAATGGAAGGTTGATTTATTTGCAAGATGAATGACACTCTCACTATCACAGTACAACCTACTATTCTCCTGTTTTTTTCCCAATTCCTCCATAAACCTATGTAATCAAACCATCTCTTTACTAGCCTATGTAGCAACAACATACTTTGCCTCTGTTGTCGAAAGTGAAAAAACCTTTTGCAGTTTTAGAATACAACTTATTGTTGTTCCACCTATAGTAAAAACATATGCTATGGTTCTCCTCATACTATCTTTATCACCTCCCATATATGAATCAAAATATATTTTTAGAACAATGTCTAAACCACTAAAACATAATGCATGAGTAGAAGTACCTCTCAAATACTTGAGAATCCACTTTACTGCCTCCCAATGTTCTTTACCTGGATTATTCATATACCTTCTCACAATTCCCACTACCTATGCAATATCTAGTCTTGTGCAAACCATCCCATACATCAAGCTACCAACTGATGATGAATAAGGGACCCTAGACATGTATTATATATCCTCCTGTGACTTGGGACAGATTTCCTTAGTTAATTTAAAATGGTTGTCCAAAGGTGTACTAATTGGTTTTTCATTATACATTCTAAATCTCTGCAACACCTTCTCTATGTATTCACCCTGAGACAATGTCAATTTGCGATTTTTCATGTCTCTTGTTATTCTCATACCAAGGATTTTCTTTGCAGCACCCAAATCCTTCATTGCAAATGAATTAGCTAATTGCTTCTTGAGAACATTTATATCCTTCATATTAGACCCTGCAACAAGCATGCCATCTACATACAATAGAAAGATAATATAACTTCCATTTTCTAGCCTTTTAAGATAAACACATTGATTAGAATGAAATCTACTATAACCTTGTTCTATCATAAACCTATCAAACTTCAAATACCACTGCCTTGGAGCTTTATTTAGGCCATACAAGCTCTTCTTCAACCTGCATAACAAATTCTCCTTCCCTTTGACCTCATACCCCTGCAGTTCCTGCATATAAATCTCTTCCTCCAAACCCCCAGGGAGAAAAAATGTTATTACATCTAACTGTTCAAGATGCAAAATATTCTTCCCCCGGGGGGGCAGTTCAATTGGCAAGTGCCGTGAAAATGAAGTTCCATGAGGTTTCAAGTTCAACTCCCCCTGACTTACAATGTGTGTCGTGTAAGGGGCATCGTGGGCACACCCAGAAGTTATAGTGGTAGCAGTTGGATAACACATCCACGTGTAACGCGAGCACATGCCCAACTAGTTGTTGATTCCGCCAGACATTAAAAAATAAAAATAAAAATAAAAAAAATAGAAAAAAAGTTGCAAATATTCTACTGCCACAAGACTTAAAATAGTCCTAATTGAATTCATTTTAACAACATGAGAAAATATTTCATCAAAATCTATACCTTTCTTTTGTGCAACCCCCTTTACAACAAGTCTAGCCTTATACCGCTTTTTTCCTCCATTTTCTTCCTTCAACTTGTAAAACCATTTATTCTGTAATGATATTTTTTTTGCAAACAATTGAACTAAATCCCAAGTCTGATTATTCACTAGGGAATCCATTTCCTCTTTAATTATTTTCTCCCACTTCTTTTTAGTGTGTATGTGCATTACCTCTTCATAACATTCTGGTTCACCAAAATCAGTTAAAAATAAATAATACAATGAAGGAGGGTATCGTTCATGGGGTCTACTTAACATGGTAGATCTTCTAACAACACTTGCAGGAGTTTGAGGTACCTGTTGCTCATGTTGTTGTACATTTTGATTTTTTGGTATCTTTGGAATTTCTTTTTCAGTACAATCTCATCAAGCACTATGTATTCTAGTTTTTCTTTTTCTTGTATCTTTCCCTGACTGGTATTTTTACATGACCTTCTCATTGAATATGAAATCTCTACTCCTAATGATTTTGTGATTTTCATAATCGCATATGCGATAACCAAAATCATTAATACCGTATCCAATAAAGGTACACTTCTTGGATTTTTCCTCAAGAGTTGTTCTATTTTCTTTATCAATATGGACAAATGTTTCACAACACAAAGTATTCACAAAAGAATAGTTTACCTTTTTACCTGTCCATGCCTCCTATGCAATTCTACCATCCAAAGAGATTGAAGGTCCTTTGTTTATTAAGTAAACAACAATATCTACAACATTTTCCTAGAACTGTAAGGGAAAACCAACATGCAATCTCATACTCCTTGCACACTCCATGATTTTCATGTTCATCCTTTCCGACACACCATTTTCTTGTGGTGTTCATGGAACTGTCTTCTCTCTACGAATCCCATGGTATGAACACTAATCATCAAACTTCTTGCTGCAATTTTCACCTCCATTTTCTGATATGAGACACTTCAACATTTTCATGTCTTATTCTCAACCAAACCTTTCCATTTCTTAAAAGTATCAAAAACATCAGATTTTTGTTGAATGCAATAAATCCAATCTTTTCTAGTTGCATAATCAATAAAAGTAACATAATAATGAGAGCCACCAAGAGATGATACCTGAGTTGGTCCCCATAAATCTGTATGCACAAGCTCTAACGTTTCACTCTTATTTTCTTTTCCAACTCAAAGAAATTTGACTCTCTTCTATTTTCCATAAACACAATGCTCATAGAAATCCAAATCAATTTGTTTAAGATCTGGCAACAAGTTTCTTTTGTGAAGTATCTACATCCCCATCTCACTCATGTGTCCAAGCCTATAATTCCAGAATGTTGTATCCACTACTCTTGTAGAAGATAAAGATACATAAGAGTCAGTATTACCAATACATAAGTACAATGTACCTACCTTCTCTCCTTTTTCTATTGTTACACATTATTTTAGTCACCCTGGTGATGTTTCTACAACATGTGTTCAAGCTTCCAAAAGAACCTTTCTTCATGAGAAAAGTGACTAGCTCCCTCTTCTACAAAACGTGCTTTTAGAAGGCCATCACAGGCCAGCCATTATGTACAGTGTGGAAATGCCTAATTTCCGCAGGCTRTCATGAAACTTCTTGCGACGTTTCCRTAGGCTGCACTATAACCAGGGTGTGGCAGCATTGGAAGACTGAGAAAAAGCCAAAGTTCACGAAAGTTATAGAATGGATATTCTAGAATATGAGGTGGAATCTGTATGGTTGGGATCCTGCTCTCTTCTTTGATTTGGTGGGATCATCCTAATATCTTTAACCACCTCTCTTTATCCTATATAATGATGGATTTCTCATGGAAAAGGTTAAGCAAGATTAAGAAAGCAAGAGCAAGAAAGGAGTTAATAAAGGAACATGATGAGAATTGTGTGAGGGATTCTATTTCAATTTATGATTGAGGTATTCATTGGTCCATCAAGTTATTGTGGATCCTCTTCATGAAAGTTGGGAGCAAGTGTCTGTGTTGGAGCAAAGGGCCATTGAAAGGGAACCTTGCAACATCAAGTCTATTTGGTTGTATCTCCCACTTTTACTTAATATAATACAGTGGCATGTTTCTTTCCCATAAAATCATTCTCATTTTATTACATGACTCCTTGATCACATGTGTAAGTTTTCAATGAATATAATATTGTTTCTTTCACTTTGGTTGGTTTGTGTCTCATTGCAAATCCAATATCACAAGAGAGCCAGTGCGGAGCTGGGACAAAAAAGATATAAGGAAGCGATATTCAAAGGTATGTCATTCATCTCTTGTTTGATAGTAAACTCAATGATTAAAACTTAGGGAAAGCGTCATGTTGTGTCTTGTTTTGTTCTAGATCCACGTGGATCTAGGGAGATCAGTTTATGTCCACATTCACCGATTTATCCAATAACACTATCACCAATGGTACTTTTGTGACCTTCCAAACCTTATCTGTAAATATGGATATAAAACCTTCACTTTCCAAATGCCCTGTTGAAATTAGATTTTTCCTTAGATTTGGAACATGTCTTACCTCTTTCAACAACCATTGGTTTCCATTCCTTTGCTTTATTTTCATGTTTCCCATTCCAACAATTTTGCATGGTGCTTCATCACCCAAATGAACTTGTCCAAAATCACCTTGAACATAATCTAGAAAATATTTCCTATATGGTGTGGCATGAAATGAATCCCCTAAATATACTATCCAAGACTTCAAAACATTATCTACAAAAATAATCAAAGCATCTTGTAACACATCACCTGTTACATTTGCTTCTTTATTTTTCTCTTGTTTTCCATCTATTTGCTTCTTTGGAGCTCTACAGACTTTCTTCAGATCTCCCTTCTTCCCACAATTCCAACAATCTATCTTTCCAAGTCTAGATATGGATCTTCCCTTCCTAGAATTACTATGATTTCTTGAGTACTTTCCTCTATCCTTTTGTATTCCCATGTTCTCCATGTTCAATGCATTACCTAATGTCTCACCTGTTCTTTTCCATCGCATTTCCTCGCTAAGGATAACACCAACAAAATCATCAAATTTTAAAGTGTTTGAATCAGAGACAAAATTACTTACAGCCATGAACAAGCCATTTTAGCTTTCTGGAAATGAGCACAATATTAGAATATCTCTAACCTCATCATCAAAGTCCACTTTTACAGAACTTAGGTCATTAGTAACTGTATTAAATTCATTTAAATGATCTGCAACAAACCCACCTTCTGGTATATTCATATTAATAATCTCTTCATTAGAAATACCTTTTTGGATGTTGAGGGTTTTTCATACAGTTTAGACAATGCCTCCATCAGTTCCTTCATTGTCTTTTCTTTTGAAATATTGAAATCCATCGATGCTTCCAGGATCATCCATATCATTCCTAGAGCCTTTCTGTCAAGAATCTCCCATTCTTCGTCCTTCATGGTTGTCATCTTATTTTCTATTCCACCCAATGGTAGGAATATATCCTTATGATATAAATAATATTCCATCTACATCTTCCATAACTGGTATTTTTGGCCATTAAATTTTTTGACCCTAAACTTTCCATCTTCCACCATTTCTCCCACTCGAACCAAGAAACCTCTTTTCCTACGAGTTACCTTTTTCTATGATACCATTTGTTAGAAAAACAAGATCATGGAGCAATGAAATAAAAAAAATGTGTAAATAAAACATAAAAGAAACACAATGCAATAGAGACATAGATATATGTGGTTCACCCAGTGCGGGCTACGTCCACCAGAGAAATTGCTAGGTCCTTGCTTTATTATTATCCAACAAATGAAGGGATACAACCTACAAAAAAACCATTGTAACTTCCTCTTCTTTCTCTCACAGTATCCTCACTCAGAATACAATATTAGCAATGATACATAGCTGCAATACATTTCCCTCATAAAAKAGGGTTTCCKTCTAGGGAAAAAAACCCTAACATAACTTCTATCGTCAGATCTGTGACCTTATAATCAACGGTMCATATTTACAATGAAATTACATTATACATTTACAAGGAAAATTTTCCTTCAAGAGCTTTGCCCATGAACCCTTGTGAGGGGCCCTCTTTCCCTCGAACCCCTCAGGGGGGTAACGCCCCCTGTTGGAGCCGCCTTTTACAAGTGGTTGAAATATAATCCTTGCAACCAAAAGTTTACCCTAACATGCGAAGTGGCGATAGCCGTTATAGTCCTAAGTCACCATCGCTTAACCATTAAGCGAGTTTATTACTTTTATTACCTCGTGCTATCGCGCTTCGAGGGTTACAAGTCACAAGGTTTCCAAACTCCAATATATGAAGTCGCAAAATGGTTCTAAAAGTTTACCCAGGATAGTGTCAGGGGTAAGTCACTTTAAACCCTAGTTAAGCATTGTCAGGGTTTCGTGACTCAGTAATCGCTCTCCCAAAAAAATATACCTTCGTAGCCTGAGTCACGAAGTCATGATTTTTATTAATTAAGCATGGGTTAATTAAGAGCTTAAGTCAGATCATGTTTTTTAAACTAAATCGCATCATCGTGATTTTGGGTTTTGGGGGCTCAAAGGGTAGGAGTGAATTCTCCCGATACGGTGAACGTCGAAAAAAGGGGATTAAAGACTAAAACTAATTTAATTAAAGGAGCTAAGTAGGATTAATCGATAAATCAATGAAAACTTTAATATGCACCATCTGCGGAGTAATATTAAATGTTTTTTTGCGTTGATTCATGCTATGACTCGTCAAACAATTATGGCATTTATTTGGACTACGACGAGGTGACAGATAGTAGGATCTCACTTTTACTGCTAAATATTTCTTCAAGTGATTTGACCGTTTTGGTCGCTAGGACACCAGGGTTTTAAATGACTAAGATAAAGGGTTTGTTTCGTGATTTCAACTTTATTTCTATTTTGCGTGCATAGCTTTTTCATCAGGATAACTTCTATGTGTATTTACAATTCTTACTATAGGTGATTTGTGTACATAATTCTCTTTCATGGCTCCACGAAAGGTGTTTAAGGCGGCTTCCGAAAGTTCAGGTCAGGGCTCCAATGTTTTTTCGATACTTCACCGCTTTGAAGTATTAATAATGTCAAAACTTGGACATACATCTCCGACATTCTTCAATCTGAATCGATGAACTGTTTAGATGATTCGATTGATAATGAAGGATGGTTGGCCACCAAATACAAATGGAATCATTTAGTAATGCAAAATAGCGAAGACAATGGCTCCTCCCTATTGATATGATCGGATAGACACTTTGGACCATAATGGATATCCGTGCAACTATTATCAATAAGCGAGAAGGAACAATTGAGACTTTTAAAGACGAACATTTGCGGGGCAATGTATCATTTGTCACCCACACCAAACTTCGCTTACAATGTCAAGTTTCTGGAAGTTTCAAGGAGAAGGAATGTGAGCAATATGGTAGGAAATTTTTCGATCTAATCATGGATTGGGTTCGCACCAGAAAAATTCGGTGATTCTAATGGAATTTGTCCACGGATCTCCTCCTTAAATTAAGCCATTGGTATATAGCAATGTGATGGCACGTAGGTTGTATGGGAGGGAGGGCACCACACATTGTTTCCTTATGTGGGTGCCTTTGATTCATAAATTCACTGAAGGTATTTTTTTTGGGTAAGCTGTTGTCGAGAAAGTTTAAGCTGGTCGAAATACCGAATATCGAGCGCAAAAGATGATTGGGAAAGAAACTTCATTTTCATGTCGCCTACATCATGGATGCCATTTGTTTCATGGCCTTTCCCTCTAATGAGATGGAGTTGGAATCCATATAGTGAGCCATCCATGTCCACCACTTTCGAAGCTTTGGGAGGATAAGGCCAAGGAATTATCTATGTGATCTTCAAGTGGGTAATGGTGCCACTCCATGTCGCCATTTTTGGCCAACCACCTCCTAGGATAGCATATGGCTGCGACCCGACCAACCTAAGCAACATGGCATATTGGTATCTAGAGGCAGAATTTTCGTATATCAGGGGTTTCGACACCTCTGTCCCTCATGCCCGCTATTCCTTCCCGATAAGCTATTATGCCATGAGATCACCAGATAGTCTATGCTCGGTGGAATAAGAAAAAAGCTCAAAGGAGTATCAAAAAGGTATGTCCAACCCTTTACTATTATTATTGGTGCATATTCCTTGTTAGGTTTTGGCCACGCCAAAGCTGAGGTTGTGGCTTTGGAAGAAATGAAGTTGGTAGACATTGAGTTTAAGGCTGACCCTAGTAGGTTGTGAGAAATCACCTAGCAAGTTATGGACTGAAGAGGTATCAACACGAGGATTCCCCACATGAAAAAATATTCTAGAGCATGAGGGTCCTTCATTGAATTCCTAAGTCGGATTCAATCCTTGCCACCCGGAGACATGACCAAATTTTTGAAATTCCAGGAGCATTGATGGAGTTGTATCCCTTAGATTTTATAGGGTGAAACCCGGGCTTCTAGCTACAAAGAATATGGGAGCCAAAGATGCAAAGGACTCGGCGAGGTCGGGGAAAGACCAAAGGGGAAACCGGTGTTTTGGAACCTCGGAGATAGAATTTGAAGTCCCCTAGAAGCGGGAAGGAAACCTCGAAAAGGGCATGCTAGGAAAGTAGGCCCAAGGCCGAATGGAGATACCTTCAAAGGGATCGGGAGAATCACTTTCGCTTGCACCAAACGAGCAGGTTACAGAAGTCACCCTAAAACAAACATCCAAGAAAATTGTTAGTCCAATTGCTATTGTCACACCCTTGCGGTTCACAAAGGGGAATCTTGATGATGGATGGATTTAATGAAGAATTGATGCCTATTTTTGTAGAGGATATGCCTCCCAACAAATTTTCTTTGACAAGAAAAGAAAGGGCGTGGTAAGGCAAGGATTTTATCAAAAGAGGGCGCAGTAGCTAAAAATTTAAAATCATGATAGAAGGGAAGGCTGTGGAAGAGGAAACATTTGCGAGAGAGGGAGATAATTTGGGATGCTAGGGGCTTATGCTAAAGCCAATCAATACTCAGTTGGGAATTTGAAGGCCCAGTTGAAACAAAATAAACTCTTGATCAGTAAATTGGAAGCTAAGGTAGCTCTTGCCTAAGTGAATGTCAGAATGAGGTGAAGCGAGGAGCCTTGACCAGCTTAGAACAACCCGACACGCATAGAAATCGAGAAGCTCACGATTCAGGCCGAAGGCGGGTGCACTAGTCGATGAAAACTAGCCAAACACAGGTAAATAGCAGGGGCAACATATTATAGAGTTGCATTTGAAATTGGAGGTGGCCAAGAAATAGGTTGTAGACATAAAAATGTTAAGATCAGCGGGACACCGAAATCCAACATAAGGTACTGACTCAGCAAAACTTCTTGGAAAAGGTGCAACCATTGAGGAATCATTTCGGACAATAGAAAAGTATTAGAGAACATTTTTTTGAGAGAAAGAGAAGTTGGGGCAAATCGGGTTTCTTTCCAAGATGCTATTATAGCTACAATGAAGATAGAGATGGTCAGCACCTCAGAATTATCCATCGCGAAACAAACTAGAGGTAATAGCATGTTGAAGGTCTAGGAGAAGAACATGTAAAGCAGGGGAGAGCTAACAAAGTAAACAATTTTTGTGAGGAAATGTTCTCTTTAATAAGTAAAGGTTTGCTAGATCTTGATAAGGAGAACAATGTTGGGACACTAGGAAAAATAAATATAGATAAACATATGTTGGACATCAAAGAAGACATGGAGGAGCAACAAGTGGACATATCGAGATTAGCAAGGTTGATATGACCCAAATGGAAAAATGGCTGGTACAACCAAATTTACAGTATATTCCATCCATCACTGCAGAGGACCGACAAGTGGGAAGAGTTTACCACAGCTGGAAAAAAATTGTTACACTCTTGAAGTGGCGACCAGCGGAGCCTTCTAGGTTGATAGCCCGGTTGGTGGAGAGGTGCATCACTTTCACTTGAGTAGGTGAAAGAGGCGGGGATGCAGTGTCAAATAATGACATGTGTCTGCCTATTCTTTTTTTAGAACCCAAAGAGTAAACAAAGGAGGGTTCTCTGCCCATAGGAAGGAGGACAAAGACAAAAAAAGTGAAACGCATAAATTTCCCATTTTGTAACGAAAAACTACGGAATGATTGAGATTCTAGCGTTTATAAGTTTGTATAAATATGCATTTTGAAGTGAGAACAAGGGTTGGACATTTCTTGGGTGATTGTAATAGAGACTTTCTTCCTCTTGAAAATTAATACAAAGCAACCCGAATATTCCTGATTCCATGTGAGTTATGAGTTTTGTTTTCTATATTATCTTATATTAATTTCATTTACATATATATTTATGATGAATGTAGCTGCAATTTAGTGCCTTCTCTTGTGGTGACCAACTTTTAGTCATCTAATGGATTGCAGTTTTTCCTCTGTATCATTTCTCATTAGGTACAAGACCTGTGAACTTTAGATCTCTATATTTTATGCTTGATCAGTTACTTCTTGCCTTTTTTAATTTTCTTCTATTCTGATTGTGAGATTCTCCCTTGATAGGAGCCTTGTGTTGTCGAATGTTTAATGTTTTCTCACATTTCATACATGATTCTTTAAAATGTTAACTTCGGTTATAGGAGAAGGCCTTTGCTTTGTGTTCTATCTTTAACATCGAATTTCAAAATTTCTCTTTTATACGGTTAAAAATAGTTGAAGTGGCATTTTGAACCTCGAAATTTCTTTTCATTTTATGTTCCTCCATAACTGTGTCATTTGCAAGACAACCCAACATTGAACTGGCCTATCGGATCAAAACAAAATCGCTTTGAACCTATTTGAAACCATACTTAAAAGCATACCATCTGGGGCGAACTTGAACATTCATGGGCGCAATTGAATGGGATATAAACATCAAGAATGTTTGGAAGTGAGGTGAGACAACAAAATCAACAGTAGCTTCCTTTTTCCCGAGTTGATTTTTCCCCTTTTATATTTTACTCACTTTTGAATTCCTAGACCACAGTGACTGGCCTTGTCTGAGACTTTGGAACATAACATCTTTAAAGAAGCATTCTTTGAGGGCTGGGGTTATGAAACCCTTTCCTTGGGAGAACGAAATTTTTGCAAGTTTTTACCCTTTGATGGTGAACAAAGTGTGAACACCTTATAAAGGATTTTCTTTTATCATTCATGGTGACTCCACATTTAAGTAAGCTATCATTTGGTCGAGGGAACACCAGACAAAACTTGGATGGTAAACAGACCACGCCCAGTTTCGATCCCAAAAAATATTGAAAACAAGAGGTTCCCTTAAGCCTTCCTCTGGTCTACCGGCCTAGGTACACACAACCCAAGATAGATTCATTTGAACCTCTAACTTTGCATGTGAATCCCCCTAAAACTTTCAACCCAACTTTATCTCTCCTCGAAATTAAAAATGAAATTCATCAAACAACTTCCGGCGTACATAAAGGTGAAAATCCCTCAATAAATTTAACAGCGATCGATATCCCACTGACTCTTCAGTTAGATTTACTAACCTCAACGAGTCTCGATGATTATACCATAGAATTAGATTCTACACCCACGGGTTCCCTTGATTACATCTCTTGCAAATCCCAGGAACCGAGTCGCATCCTTTTTCACCTTCTTCAGTTTTACCGTCCTCTTTCAAAGATAAAGATTCACTTTCCCAGTGTTCCAGAACCCATTGTATAACACATCGTTTTCCTATCCAATAGTATCAATGGTGGCCTTGAGTGGGGGGAGGGTTTTGGGAGGAGGAGGAGAGTGGAGGGAGGCGTCCAAGAGGAGAAGCGAGGGCTAAAGAACGCCCGTAGCACAAGTTTTCTCTAAAGTAGCTGTCAGATATGCACCTCTAGTATTGCTTGTCCCTCTTCATGACCTTCCTAAAACTACATGAAAAACTTACCTAAATTCAAAAGGGACTGACCGATAAAAATTATATAAATTTCTTTAGTCGGTTCTGAGATATCCTAGATTTTCCGAACCGCGAAGACGTATATTCGAGGTTTTTTGTTCAGAATTTCGAAGGACATGTACGAGCCTAGTTTCAAAGTCTACCCACAGGATTGATATTATCCTATGATGACCTAGAAGATGCTTTTCTTAGACAATGGGGTGAAAAGAAAAGACCATTTGTACTATTGACCGAGTTTGGGTCTTTAAAAACGGATTGTTATGGAATTCATTCAAATGTTTAACAAGCTATATAATAAGATCGGTCGGCGTTGAAACCATCCCAACACATAGCCAAAGTAACTTTCTTGGAAGCCGGGAACTGACTTCACACTTTGTTGAAGAGAAAGGAGGGATACGACCCGTATGCAAGACGATGTTGTAGAGATAGAATCTAACATGATGGCTTCAAGCAAATTAAAAAACTAGAAGCAGGCCCGAGAAACCAAATGTTATAGGCGTAATCGGGACCCTCGAGACCTAGTAGATCATCTGAGGATGATAAAATGGATGATATGGATAGGGATAATTAAGAGATATCAAATAACATTTCGAATGGAGCTAGATCAATTCAAGGAAGATCCTTTCATTAAAGGGAATTCATAAGAAACCCCAACCCTCAAAATCAACAAAGGCGGATTAAAAACAAAGACCGGAAAATTCAAACTCCTTTAAAATGAAAATTTTATAGGAGAAAACAACCTCCAAGATTTCGGACATTCGGAAGAAGGCGTAAACAATTGGGTGATGATTGCACACAACCTCATTTAACTAAAGAATATTACAAGAAGTCCTTGAACACAGAGCAACCTTCAAATAAAGATGAAGACATAAATAATATTGATGTTTGTCTATCAAAAATAACCGATTCAATAATGGTGAGGGTCCAACATAGAGGTACAACCTCAGGCCCAAAACAAACTTTGTCGATTCCTCAGCAAAAAATTCTCCTAGAGGTGAAATATATGAGCTTTCCCCAAAGGGAGATTGAGATGCTTAATAGCAAAATAAAGAGGTGGGTCGAAGAATCCCAAAGTAAAGGAGGAGGCTGAGACCCAAGCAAAAAAAGATAAGATAGCTTAAACACGTATACCGGTAAATAAACTCACAGAAAATCAATCAACACAAACAAATAAGTTAGAATAAGGAGTCGGGGGTTTCAACCAAAGAAATGAACAAAGGTGGGGGAGGTTTGAGCCTTGAAAATGAGATAAATAAGCAAAATACCATTCCCTCGGTCAAATTAGCAAGAATCTTATTATCAAAGAAGATAACCAAAATGATAGGTTTTTCGGATCTAGAAAGTCACTCTTACGTGATAAACTTGGAAGGCGATAATCGATATCACTTACAGTCCACATTCGAGGGTGCCAGAGACACCGTCTCTCCCTTCTATATTACCTTGAATGTGCATGATCGACTGTTGCATAGCTGCATGCTAGACTCTGGGCATCACATAATGTGATGCCCAAGTCTAATGTATGGGCCAGAACTAGGCCTGGTGATCTCGAGGCCTTATGGAGATCTATATTCTTTTGATTCAAGAAGAGTTAAGTGCATGGGTATGATAAAAGATTTAGTAGTCCCCCTTGCATAGGTTCCAGTGAAAAGCATCCTCATGGATGTAGTTATCGTTGATATACCTCCAAAGTATGGCTTGCTACTATCTATGTTGTGGGAGCCAAAATTGGGGTCTCTTCAACTAGACATGACCTATGACACAATTCACGTGTTTGGTGGACAATTTACTTGCAGCTGCTCTGAGAGCTTGAGGTTAGCATACACAGTGAGCAACCCACATAATCCTAACAATTATCATGTTTATGTTTGATCAAGATCTAGGGAATTGTATTTTTGTCTATCTTTTGATCTCATGGTGTAAATAGCTGTACAGAAGACAAATACATGGATGAAAATGAATAAGGAAAGGCAGGACAAACATGGAATTTGGAAAATGTTTTTAGCCCGGTGCCTTGTCATATCAGAAGGATCAGAATGTAGGAGTACTGTTTGTAGCATTTGAAAATGAATTTGTTATTCCTTTCTCTGACAGGCTTGATGGGATATAAAACTACACCAATAACATATGTGAGTATGAGGCCCTATTCTTAGGGATGGAAGCTGCCAGGAAGATGAACACAAAGAACTTGGAAGTATCTGAGGAGGCCTTGAGAGTTGATAGTCAAGCGGTCATCGACAATACCGGGCCAAACACCCAAGATTAAGATCTATACGGAGACGCAGAGTTGATAGTCAAACAGATAAATCGACAATACCAGGCCAAACACCCAAGATTAAGATCTTATAGGAATTTCACCTGGGATTTAATAGAAAATTTCTTCTCGTTGGTAAATGTTCATTTCATCCCATGGACTAAAAACCTGCAAGTTGATTCATTAGCCAAAGAAGCCTCAACGTTTTCCCCCCCATACAACTTTCAAACTAAGGTACCACATAGAGGTGAGGAATAGACCTTCCATACCAAACAACATCCAACACTGGAAAGTGTTTGAGGATGACGAACAAATCAGGAAGTTTCTCGAAATGGTGGATGACTTCGCTAAAAATTTCATTGACAAAGAAAACCAAAACAACCACACATGGATCATGCAAGAGGGAGAGGATCCTCAGGGGTTCCAGGAAAAGATCGCTAATCATCGCATGTTAGATTTAAAGAACAATCAGATTCCAAAGGGACTAATCCCTCTAGAGAGACTGTTTGACCAAAATGATATGCCCTTAAAATCCACTTTTCAACCCCAACCATAAGAGGTTGAAGACCGCAACATAGGAACCAAAGAGGAGCCTAGGATAGTAAAAATATCAAAGTATCTCCCTCTCGAGACAAAAAGTAAATATGTTGATCTACTCGAGCAGTATAAAGCAATTTTTGCTTGGTCCTATGAAGAGTTGAGGACCTATGACACCGCTGTGATTGAACACAAGATACCCCTAAAGCCTGGTGTCAAAACTTTTAGACAAAAACTCAGACAAATCAATCCTATTTTATTGCTTGTGGTCGAAAGGGAAGTCAAAAAACTCCTGGACACAAAATTAATCGTACCACTGAGATACTCCGATTGGGTAGAAAACCTGGTCCCGGTTAGAAATAAAAGTGGGGAGATCAGAGTGTGTGTTGATTTTAGAAATCTAAATAAGTCCTACCTCAAAGACAATTACCCTCTACCCAAAATGGATCACATTCTAGAAAAAGTAGTTGGGGCAAATAGGATGTCGATGATCGATGGGTTTTTCGGGTACAACCAAATTGCTTTCAACGAGCACGATAAAGAAAAAACAACCTTCACCACCCCTTGGGGTACATTTATGTATGACAAGATTCATTTTTGTTTAATGAATGGAGGTGCTACTTTCCAACTTACTATGGATATCACTTTCATCGGCGAAAGGGACAAATTCGTGGTTATCTATCTTAATGATCTGACCGTCTTTTCTAAATCCGATGAAGATCATCTGATATATCTCAAGCAAACATTTGAGAAATGTCGCAGGTTTGGTTTGTCCTTAAACCCCAAGAAGTCTCACTTTGCTATGCAAGAAGGTAAACTCTTGGGCCATATTGTGTCTCGAGATAGAATTAAAATTGATCCTAAAAGAGTTGAAGCTATAGACACAATAAATATCCCTAGGAATGTAAAAGAGATTTAGTCATTCTTAGGAAAAATAAATTTTTTGAGGAGATTTATCCCAAACTTTGTTGAAATCGTGAAGTTGATCACAGATATGCTAAAGAAGAACAATGAAGTGAAATGGACAGTAGAAGCCAAAGCATCATTTGCACGCATCAAGAAGGTTATAAGTGAGGCACCCGTACTAGTAAGCCCTGATTATCTAAAGGATTTTTTGATTTTCTTGTTCGCCTCCGAACACACACTTGTCGCGGTACTATTCTAGAAAAATGAAGAAGGTTTCGAGAAACCAATAGCCTTTTTTAGCAAAAGTCTTAGAGACGCTGAAATCAGATATGATATAATGGAAAAGCAAGTGTATGCTATGGTGAAGGCATTAAAGGCTTTCAGAACCTATGTGTTACATTCCAAGGTAATTGTGTACATACCCACCAGTTCCGTAAATGACATTTTGGTTCATTCCGACAGTGATGGGAAAAGGGAATGGTGGCTTGCTAAAATTCAAGAATTTGACCTGGAGATAAAACCAACGAGACTAGTAAAGGGACAAGGTTTGGCTAAGCTCTTAGCCAAATCCAATTTCAGAGCCCTCAGGATAAATGGCCTACAGGGATGTGAAGAGTGCGTGGAAATGAACGAGCTCGATCAACAAATAACTACCATCAGAATCGAAGAGAAGTTTGTCTCATCGAATTGGTATAAAGAGATAGTGTCCTACCTGCTGACCTTGAAATGCTTGAGTGACTTATCCCCATCTAAATCCAGGATGCTAAAGCTACATGCAGTGAAGTACTGTATATCCGAAAGCCAATTGTATTGGAAACACCCACTAGGCTTCCTATTGGTTTGTTTAGTTGAATCATAAATAGAGAAGGTCATAAACGAATTTCATGAAGGAGTGTGCAGAGGACATCACGCCTGGAGGGAAATGACTTATAAGATCCTGAGGGAAAGATATTATTGGCACAAACATTTTTCAGATGTCAACACCAAAGTCAGAGACTGTAACCCTTGCCAATTGTTCACAGGCAAGAACAAACTCCCAACACTACCATTGGTTCCGGTCAAAACGGAAGCCCCTTTCCAACAATGGGGACTAGATTTTATAGGAAAAATTAACCCTCATTCTAGCGCTGAAGATAAATGGATCCTGACTACTATAGATTACTTCACCAAATGAGTGGAGGCTATTCCAACTAGAAAGGAAATGGATTTCCTAGAAGAAAATATTTTATCTAGATTCAACTGCCCCCGAAAGATAGTCACAGATAACACCCAGGCATTTAAATCTATGGCTATGGTCATCTTTTGCCAAATGTATAATATTGTGCTCGGTCATTCCATGGCATATTAACCCCAAGGAAATGGGCTAGCCGAGTCTTCAAACAAGAGTCTAATCACTGTAATTAAGAAAGTGTTGAGCGAAAACAAAAAAACTTGGCATGTGCATTTGAAATATGCTTTGTGGGAAAATCAGATAGGTACAAAAAAATCTATCGGCACTTCTCCTTTCCAAATGGTATACGGAACCGATGTAGTATTACCTATAAATCTAGCGCTTCCCATAATGAAACTTTGGCAAGATGAGAAAGAAGAACCAAATCATGTCTCACGAAGAATAAACCAACTGATTGAAGTTCAATAGCACAGGGCTGAAGTGGACGAAAGGTTGCAGAAATACCAGGACAACATGAAAGTGTTATTCAACCGTAAGGCCAAGGATAGAGAATTTATCCCCGATGATTTGGTTTTGAAATGGGATGCTAGGAAGGAAGAATCAACAAAACATGGTAAATTTGATCATATATGGTACGGACCGTTCAATGTCACAGCTCATGAAGGGAAAAATTCATTTCTATTAGATAATTTGGACAGTAAAATCCTCAACGCCCCTGTCAATGGGCACTATTTAAAACACTATATTTAATAAATGGTTTCCAAAATTTCCACTGTATATACCGGTTTGTGTTTGTTTTTTATTTCATAATTTTTCTTTGGTAAGTCTACTTTCATCACAAATAAAATAGTTCAGTGTTTTTCTAGAAGTAGGGATACGAAATGTTCAATGCATTCAATTCCTTTATAGCCCTGATACTCTTCGTGTTGTTCCCTCGCAGGAGCCCATCTTGTAGCCCAAACGAGAGAAAGGAATAAATATATGGTCATATATTGGAGAATCAATTCGCCAAAAAATAGGTGACAGAAAAACAATTTCCGTTATTTTAGAAGAGAATGAAGTGGTAAGGCAAAGTTACGAGTTCCGAAAATGTCTGTTTTTCAAACAAGTATCACTAAAATGCAGTGTTGGTCTCATAAGTATGTTGTTTTTTCCTGATATGTCATTAAAAGAACGACTTCTTACTTTGGGTCCTAAAAGTTTCACCCAGATAAAGATAAGAGGTAATCAAAATAAGAAGAGGGAGTAAAGCATCTTCGAGAAAGGGTTCCAAGAGTCAGGTTTAATCCATGACCTCTATTTTTCGAAATCCAGGCCTTTCTCCATCGCCCTTTTTCTGTCCCCGGATTTACCTTCTTAAAAACCAGACACCTTCCCATGTTTCCTACAGGGGAAGAAGAGGTGACGTTTTATCTTTGGAAGATAGAAAACATATCTTAAAAAGCAAGCCATCCCTCATAACTCCTCAATCTCCTACTAAATAAAGTTATGTGTAGGTTGATCCTGACTCTTCTAAGTTTTTTAATAGTATTCAAAGGATTGAGGCTTGCTCGAAGGAAGACCCCTGGAATTAATTTCTCCCATTTTACCTGTGGTCTAATGTGTTTTGAAAGTTAAGAGAAGGTTGGTCCCGAGTAATCAAAGCAAGTTGACAGACCTCCACTGCGAATATTACACAGAGATCATCCCTGGTATGCCTTTACAAATTGATTGCCCCCACTTCGTGTTTTAAAAAGTAAAATATAAGACAAATGGTGAAAGGAAATTCATATTTGATTTCCCCCATCTAGTCCAAGAAGACGATGAAAGGAAATTCATAAATGATTTCCCTCATCTCAACATTTAAATGCATAATTACGATTTGAAGTGGTGAAAGGAAATTCAGTAAAAGGGGCCAGATAACTTCTCCGGGGTACAGAACATGCTCGCTAGCAGTGAAGAAATATCTGAGATATTTGTAAAGATGTCATACATAATTTTCACTATACTCTGATAACCAGCCTTTTCGAAACCGAATCTTCATCCCAAGTTCAAACAGGACCCCCCCCAATTAAAAGCATGAAATTTACTTCATTTGGTGCAATACAAAATCCACAAGATCTGTTAAATTTCCTAGGAATGTTTTGATTATTTTAAGGAAGACCTAAATTCAATATCGAGAAGGAGAAATTCATCGAAAAGGCTGCAACTGAGTTTATAACGCAATTGAATGTTGAAAATATTTTCAGAGGTAAGGAAAAAATATATTTTTCCCTCTGTATCCACTTCCTAAAACAAGTTTCACAGAAAGAAACCAATGACTCCATTTACCCAATACAGGCATGTGGTCTACTTTTCTTCCCGTCTCCCAGGAAGACGAGATCCCTAGCTGGAGCCTATGTTGGAGCCGCCTTTTACAAGTGGTTGAAATATAATCCTTGCAGCCAAAAGTTTACCCCGACATGCGAAGTAGCGATAGTCGTTATAGTCCTAAGTCACCATATCTTAACCATTAAGTGAGTCTATTACTTTTATTACCTCATGCTATCGTGCTTCGGGAGTTACAAGTCACAAGGTTTCCAAACTCTGATATGCAAAGTCGCAAAATAGTTCTAAAATTTTACCCAGGATAGTGTCAGGGGTAAGTCACTTTAAACCCTAGTTAAGCGCCATCAGGGTTTCGTGACTCGACGATCGCTCTCCCAAAAAACTATACCGTCGTAGCCCTGAGTCGCAAAGTTAAGATTTTTATTAATCAAGCATGGGTTAATTAAGAGCTTAAGTCAAATCACATTTTTCAAACTAAATTGCATCATCACAATTTCGGGTTTTGGGGGCTCAAAGGGTAGGAGTGAATTCTCTCGATACGACGAACGTCGAAAAAGAGGGATTAAAGACTAAAACAAACTTAATTAAAGGAGTTAAGCAGGATTAATCGATGCATCAATGAAAACTTTAATATGCACCGTCTATGGAGTAATCTTAAATTTTTTTTTGCATTGATTCGTGCTATGACTCGTCAAACAATTATGGCATTTATTTGGACTACGATGAGGTGACAAATAGTAGGATCTCTCTTTTACTGCTAAATATTTCTTCAAGCGATTTGACCATTTTGTTTGCTAGGACACCAGGGTTTTAAATGACTAAGATAAGGGGTTTATTTCATTATTTCAATTTTATTTCTATTTTGTGCGCAGAGCTTTTTCATCAAGATAACTTTTGTCTGTATTTACAATTCTTACTATAGGTGATCTGCGTACACAATTCTCTTTCATGGCTCCATGAAAGGTGTTCAAGGAGGTTGATAAAAGTTCAGGTCAGGGCTCCGATGTTGTTTCCAATACTTCACCACGAAGTATTAATACTATCAAAACCTGGACATACATCTATGACATTCTTCAGTCTGAATCAGTGAATTGTTCAAATGATTCTAGCGATAATGAGAAGGATGATTTGGCCACCAAATACAAAATCATCATTCAGGGAGAAATGCACAAAATCGCGGTAAGACCATGGCTCCTCCCCTATTATGATATGATCAGATGGGCGCTGGACCATGTGGATATCCCAACCAAAACTATTATCAGTGAGAAGAAGGTGACAATTGGGACTTTTAGACCAGAACATTTGTAGGCAATGTATCAACTGTCAACCACACCAAACTTCGCATACAATGCTGAGTTTCTGGAAGGTTTAAAGGAGAAGGAATGTGAGCAATATGGCAGAAACTTGTCCAATCTGATCATGGATTAGGTTTCTCACCCTGCAAAATTCAAGGCGGATTCTAATGGAATTTATTCAGTCTCCTCCTTAGAGCCACCATTCAGGTATATAGCAATGATGGTCTATAGGTTGTATGGGAGGGAGGACACTACACATTTTTTCCTCCCGTAGGTGCCTCTGATTCATACAGTCGTTGAATGTCTTTCTTTCGACTGGGCCAAACTATTGTCGGACAGTTTAACCAGTCGAATTACCGAATATCGAGTGCAGAAGGCGAGTTGGGAAAGCAACTTCATTTTTCATGTCCACCTACATCATGGACACCATTTGTTTCATGGCACCTTTCCCTGTAATGAGATGGAGCTGGACTCCATCTAGTGCAAA
>SNQJ01S0007787.1:106723-125602 GCA_010110895.2 Picea sitchensis | reverse complement strand
ACGACTCAACAAAACTTGTTGGCAAAGGTGAGAACCATTCAGAACCATTTCCAGATGATAGAGAAAGTATTAGAGAACATTTCTTCGAGATAAAGAGAAGTCAGGTCAACATGGGTCACTTTCCAAGACGTTGTTATAGATACAGCGAAGATAGAGACAACCAACAGCTCAAAATTATCCATCGTGGAACAAACCAGAGGTAATATCCTGCTGAAGGTATGGGAGCAGAACATATCAAAAAGTAGGGGGAGAGCTAACGAGGTAAAGAATTTTTGTGAGGAAATGTTCTCTTTAATAAGTAAAGGTTTGCTAGATCTTGATAAGGAGATAAGTGTTGGGACATTGGGCAAAATCAATATAGATAAACATATGTTGGACATCAAAGAAAACATGGAGGAGCAACAAATGGAGATATCCTAGATCAACCTGGTTGATATGACCCAAATGGACAAATGGCTAGTACAACCAAGTTTACAATTATGCTCCATCATCATAGAGGATTGACAAGTGGGAAAGAGTTTACCACAGCTGGTGAATAATTGTTACACTCTTGAAGCGAGCGACCAAGCAGAGCCTTCCAGGTTGATAGCCCAGTTGGTGGAGAGGTGCATCACTTGCATCAAGTAGGAAAAAGGGAAGGCTTCTAGTGTCAAATAATAACAGATGTCTGCATGTTCTATTTTTAGAACCCAAAGAGTAAACAAAGGAGGGTGATCTTCCCACAGGAAGGAGGACAAAGACAAAGAAGTGAAACGCATAAATTTCCCATTTTTGTAACCGAAAACTTCTGGAACGATTGATATTCTAGTGTTTAGAAGTTTGTAGAAATATGCATTTTGAAGTGAGAATAAGGGTTGGACCTTTCTTGGCCGATTGTAATAGAGACTTTCTTCCTCTTGAAAATTAATACAAAGGAATCTGAATATTTCTGATTCTGTGAAGACTGAGTTATGATATTTGTTTTCTCTGTTATCTTATATTAAGTTTCATTTCGCATATATATTTTTTATGAATGCTTAGCTACAATTTAGTGCAACTTCTACTGTGGGGACCAAATTTTAGTCATCTAATCGCTTGTATTTTTTCCTTAGTATCGACTATCATCAGGTACAAGACCTATGAACTTTTAGATCTCTATATTTTATTCTTCGTCAGATTACTTCTTGCCTTTTTTTCTTTTTTTTCTTCTATTTACAACGCGAGATTCTCCCTTGATAGGAGCCTTTCATTGTCGACTGCTTAATGTTTTCTCAAATTTCATACATGATTCTTTAAAAAGTTAACTTAGTTATAGGATAAGGCCTTTGGTTTTTGTTCTATCTTTAACATCAGATTTCGAAAGTTCTCTTTTATACGGTTAAAAAAGAATTGAAGTGGCATTTTAAACCTCGAACTTTCTTTTCATTTTCTATTCCTCCATGACTGTACCCTTTGCAATATAGCCCAACATTGAACTCGGCCTATTGGATCAAACCAACATCGCTTTGAACCTATTTGACACCATACTTAAAACCGCCATCACCCGGGTCGAACTCGAACGTTCATGGGCCGCAATTGAACGAGATATAAGCATCCAGGAACATTTGGAAGCGTGACAGAGACAACTTAGAAATAAGCCTTAGCTTCCTTTTCTTGAAGGTTGATTTTTCCCCTTTTTATCTTTTACTCCCTTTTCGGATGCCTAGACCCTATACTTTTTAGCCTTAAGTATAGACTCTTGAACAACACCCCCTACACTCCCCCGCATGGAGGAGTGTACATTCTTCTAGGGTGTAAAGTATTCATGGGGTATAAGCATGTCTGGAAAACAAATACCTCTGAATCAGGAAGATAATTAAGCTCCACAACCAAAACTTATGACTCCAAATATGGACCTTCCACCTCTCTTTCTCCTTCAATTTCTATAATCTGAATATTTTGTAGGTCATTGTCATCGGATACTTCTTATTCAATATGATAGCATGATAATAGCTCGTTGATTGTCTATCTATTCTATTGTTGATATTCTGTCATGAGTTCAACCTCTAGTTCGTAAATAAATATCACACCACTTATCTATTTTAGTGTTGAATCAATGTTGGGGTTCTCATGTTCAAATGAGAAATTTACTACAAAGTTATGCTATAAGTTTTTTCATTCTATAGTACCTCTACGTATATCCTAGTCTACATACTAGTTCCATAGAATTCCCTCCAATGTATGGATGAAATGATGATGTCATTCTTCTAGTGGTGTCATTCTCCAATGTCGTCTGCATTTCTACAAGTGTTCTACTGATGTTCCTTTCCCATCATGCCTCTGTGGTTTATTTCTCCCTTGTTCTACATTGAATCTAATTCTCAGTAATCACTTACATTAGTACCAGTCCTGAATTGTTTATTTATGTTCACCCCACCATCTTCCAGGTGTATCCTTGGGTGAAATATATAGGGCTAAGAGCCTATGATTCTCTAATACTTCATCTTCATATTTTGTTAGAAATTCCTCTAGATCGTTTACCCCATGAAAACTTGGAGGTTCTCTTATCTTTGTACCAACCCATCTTACTGCATGATCTATCCTTGCACATATTCTTGTGGAAAATTCATGTAATATATGCTGCCAATTCCCCAGACATGTATCTCATTCAAAAGAACATGATGTGATGCTTCTCCATCTGAGTACCTCATTTGCAGTTGGGTTAACATAATACTTTTTGCACGTGGTAGTTTTGTATAATTGGTTTGTTTCGTCAAGATCTAATCAAGTGGGTTATACAAACCTTTTTCCTTATGAAGGGTATAATGGTGTAATGAATTTGTATTCACCTGATTCAAATGTCATTTTCCTTGTCTTCAAGTTAATTACGGCATGGTTATAAAATTCCCAATCCAATCCAAGCAATGATGGATAAGGTGTTGTGTCATATGCTATCTCTAATACTTCAAAATCTGCCTTAGTGTGCACTCCATCCAAATATATTGTCACACCTTTAAGTCTTCCAATTGGTACAACTCTATGTTGATTAGCTAATTTCAACTGGACAGGTGAATATCCTAGTGTGGTTTCTCCCATACACTGTCATGTCTTCTTGGGTAACACATTTACTTCGGAGCCTAAGTCCAGTATAATGTCCCCCATATTGAAATATCCAATGTTGGCATTCAATCTGAATTCTTTGTTGGTTCTCCTTATTTTATGTAGGTGATTGACTTTTTTCTTCTTTAACTCCCCTTCTCTCTTTGTGTTACATCTTTATAACATATTTTTAAAAAATTTAACATATGATGGATCATTCAGTAGCTCAACATAGGATTGCAGAAAAGTCTTTATGGTACTTACTTTCTCTAAAGTTCGTGCTTCACTGGTGTGGTCCATTGATGAAGGCATCTCGTACATTGGTACATTTTGAGTATTCTATGCATATGATGTAGACATAGTGTTCTTCTTGAGACACTCATGTCTAGACTCCTTGAATGTCTCCTTTTCTTTCTATGCATCAAATTGCTTCTTTGTTTTAGTATTTTTCTTCACCCATTGGTGTTGTGATCGACCTTGTCTCACTGCATCAGGTCCTTTATTATCTCTTCCTCACGTGACTATGTTGATGTTTCTTCCATTGTCCTTGTATTGTGCATAGGTCCACTGAAAATTCTGGTTGTCCTAGTTCCTCTTTTCTTGGATCTTTCCCAAAAGTGTTGGACATTCTTCTGTTTCATGGTCTGCAATGAGATAGTACATACATGTCGCTGGTGGAAGTGGAGATTCCCTTGCATAATGTCCTGGATGTTGGAAGTTGTGTCACACTACTAGACATATTCCTCTTCCAAATATTCCTCCACCTCGTCCTCCCCCTCTATATCCACCTCGATCTCCTCGTGGTGCATTGTACTGAGGTACCTGATTATACTACATGGGATTATACAGTGGTTGTGAAGTGTTGTGTTGTGGCTTTGTAGTGTTGTACTGTGGTGCAACCTGCCTTGTCATAATTTCTTCTTGCACCCTATAGGTGTCAGAAGTTTATTTCCTCATTATCTCCATCGTCCTACAATATTTATCATCATGACCTACTAACTTCAAAACATTGCAGTATGAACTCTTAGGTATTTTTTGATACTTATGCATCATTGGAAAATGATATGGATCACGTCCATGAGTTTTACAAATCTCGCACCATGGCCCTCCTATTAGAAAAGGGTTTGGTATTCTTGTTTCCATGTACTGCGTGAAAGTTGGACATTTATTCTTATGGTGTCCTTCTATCCTGCATGTTGTACACCAAACAACTTCTCTTTTCTCTTTGTCCATATTTTGGTTAAGTTTGAATATAAGGTTCTTCAAATCCTCCTTCATCTCCTCTATTTCTGGATATGTCTTATGATACTGGTTCTCTTCCAGTTGTAAGGATTCATGCAGAGCCTCTTCCTGAGTTTGGAACTTCTTATGTCTTAAGGGTATTTAAAATGTGGTAATAGTGAATTCACAAAGAGGTGTCTATGTTGCATGTCAGTCATGACATACTTTATCTTACCTTTGAGACTCTTAAACCTATGATCAATATACCAAATAGAATCACCTGGTTTCTTCCTAATTTCAATCATCTCATTCATGTACTGATCTTCTGAGATAAGCTTATGAAATTCATTTATCAGTAGTTTCTTCACATCTGCAATAGTCCTTGTTACTCTTGGTGGACTGTTTGCAGCTAGGCTCATGTACGAATCTAGTGCACAGTCTCTTAGAATGATAGCTAAATTCTCAAGTTTTATATCCTCATATCTGATATGATTTTCTTCCTAGATATTCTAACAGCTAAAACATTTCTTTTCAGTGTCCTCATATGCCTCTCCCTGAAATTATGGTAACCTGATCGTGGGATCATGTCCTGCCATCCTGAACTATCTTGAACTACTACCTCTGCCCAATGTAGATATTTGATTACTACTTCCTAAAATGGCTCCTCTAGTTGCTTCTCCTTGTTGGGATGTACTTCCTATTATATTTCTTCCACTAAAATTTGGTTGTCTAAATGGTGGTGTTATTTTTGGTGTACTAGTCGCACATGGGGTTATGGGTTCCACACTAACACTAACATGGACGGGAGTTTTTCCTTCTGTTCCGTCCCTTGGACCACCTATATTACTTTCATATGCAACATGTAGGATTTCCTCAATCTACTCCATAGCCTAAATATCCTATACCTCTTCCTCACCACTTGCCAAGCCCTCTCTATCAACTATAACTCTCTTCTTATTATTCATCTTATATTGGTAGGGTACTCCACTGTGCATATTTATAGCTGTTTCCATTATATTATTTATATGATATTCCTCCATGATGATCAGGTCCATGGCCTCCTCCTTCTTTCCCTTATCCATTTCATCCTCCATTTCTCCATTTATTGTAAGTGCTTCCTCCCTTCCCCCATGTACGTAGGGAAGTTTAGTTGTCTGATTCCATAGTCATCAAACCATTATTATATAGTAAAATATTGATTGATGTATACAATGATATGATATACCTACCTCTATGTACTTTTATAAACTCATTCTTTGTTTTGCTATACGACTTTACGGTGTCGCAAATTTGGTGATAAATCCTGAAACAATATTGTCTAGCCATAAATATATTGCATGAAGTGAATGTATTGTTAACTTGTTGTAAGCGTGATATCCACAATATTGAAATCGAGATGTCTGATTTGATTTAATGGGATATCCACAATATTGAAATCGAGATGTCTGATTTGATTTGTAGGGTTGTTATTGTTTAACGTCAATAGCCACTTTTGCAACACATGTGGGAAATCACAGAAAAATACCTCATGCAAGTCGCTAAACACGTATTTATCCAGATATTTATGTGGTATTATCTTAGGGTTTTTGTTATCCTTCTGTGCAAGATCGATTTCCTTTGTTTTCAACCATATTTTGATCTCCTCCTTTGTTGGATTCCATGGTATGATCATTCCTTTTCATATCTTCATTCTCTATGTGCTTCTTCTATGGATCCCATTCACTCAATCCCATGCAGTTCTAGTTGGAAACAAAACCATTTGTTGGTTATTAATCTCTCTCTCTATTTAATTGTGATGACCCAGGTTCATACCTGAATAGGTTTCCAAAACAACCCTCTAAAACTATCGACCCTCCTGGTGAACCAAAAGGAAACATATTACATAGAGTGCATTGTGTAGTATCACCTGAGATACTTCTATGGGTGTCTGCAAAGCTTAAGTGCTTGCATTGTAGGAAGGAGTCAGGATCTAGGATTTACTTGATCTTCTTTAGGCCTTGATATGATTATTCTCTCTATTATTCCTAATATTCATTCATTTGTTAAGAATATGAATGCATTCTAATAGATCTAACATAACCATTCATTCATCCATTCATAATATAACTACTAATAGAAGACAAATATGCAATACACAACACACATAATACAATTTTTACCATGGTTGAACCCCTCTTAGGATACGTCCACAAAGATTTGGCTTCTTAGGATCTTTTATTAGGTTTGTTGCAAAATATGGTGTTTCATGCACTATATCTTCGATCATACAATCATGAAAAAGGTTCCACAACCTTTATGAGGAAGACTAGATCACACTAGGATCCTTAGCCTGTGACCTAACCCTCAATATATAACCTATTTGACTCGTCTATATCTATATAACTTACAAAAATGTTTCAGAACTTATGTTGGGATTTTTTCAATAGCTTAAAACCGCAACAACTTTGAACCCCGACCTAGACCTCCTAGGCTATTATTTATACTATTTTACCAACTTATTAGCCATTACAATATATTACCAAAACCATAAACCTAACATGGCTAGGTTTTCCTGTATGTGTGCCTTGCATGCTTTCATTCTTTTCCTGCAACTTTCCCTTGCACATGTTTCTTTTCTTGCTAGCATTTCTTCTCAAAAATTGGGTTTTACCTTTCAAAAATAAACCTTACCCAAAAATAGGCTTACGCCCAACAACCCTGCTTCACCTTGGTGGTTGACATTGCACCCAAGTAAGTGGTTTTCCTTGGGGATCCGTTTTCTACTGGGAACTCCCTTAATGAGCCATCGTACCATTCCTGACCATAATTACCAGTTTCCATCATTATTCCCCTCCATTTCCTTTTCTCTTTGGATTTTAGGGTATATTGACCCAAGAAGTGATTTTCCCTCATTGTATGGGGATGGTGTTGGGTAAAAGATAAAATCCTCATATAAAACTTCCATATTCTTCTCCCACAGATACCCAAGAAAGAAATGAAATGATTATCTTTGAATAAAGAGGACCCACAATATAATAAAGAAATGCTTAAAATGTTAGTTTAAGGATAAGAGGTATCATCGCGAGCTGACCTATCACATCCATGCATATCTAGAGGTATGGAATTGTCATCACATGGTCACCAAAGCATGGAAATGGATCTCAGTTGCATGGCTGAGAGAAAGAGGGTATCAATGTGATCCAACCTTCTCATTTACATTAGGTGTTTGTGGGTGACATTTCCACCACCCGGTCACCACGCCAGGGCAGTGACCTTCAATATCTCCTTATGCTATTATGCAAGAAAATATAAAGAAATAAAGATAAACGATAATTGATGGGGTTGGAAAACGTGCATTGTGGATGAAGGTACCACACACCCTCTACAAAGTCACCCATGAATGAGACACTATGACCTCGTGTATGTCATGATCCCTATTCCCAATGAGTCTTGACCTCATCCACCTCATACACTTTACATGGATAAGAGAGGGATCTCTTCGAAACTCTCCTTAACCTAGGGAAATATCTACCCAATATGAAACCTCATCAACCCTACCATATTCAAGCTTGACAAGTCACAAAGTTTCTTTGAGTTGTTATTTGTTTGATATATTGATCCTTGAAGCACATGATTAGATGGATTATTTATTGATTAGATTCACTTATCATGATTTTATGACTTGAGATCCTTGGAGGGTGTGCTCATTTGTCTTTGCATGGCCTATATGGTGGAGAGTTTTGGGGGAACAAACCTAACTGGAGATTCCATGGGGCTACAATCCCACGGGTAGGATGTCGAGGGCCCACATGCCATATGAGAGAGATCAGACTTGGACGACCTTGATGATGAATTAGAAAACCTAGCCATCCCCTTGCTTTCTAAATGATTTCCCAAGAGGGGAAAAATATTCCACTTTTGAGCTTGACTTCTTGATCTTAGGGCTAGGGCATGGTAGTGAGGTGCCACTCTTTTGAATCATCGACATTTTGAGGAGAAGAAGGTCTTCACCATGATACGAGTTCCTAGATGCTTGAAACATGGCATTTGGCAGCCCATCCATGCTTCTTCAACACCAATGATTTCCTTAAAGTTGAAAAAAATCCCCTAAAGGGGTGACGTCCTCCTAAATTAGGGTTTAGTTTGAGAAAAAAGTGAAAATTTAAGTGAATTTTTTAATATTAGTTTGTTAAGGGGGAAAGTGATTCAAGTGGATATTGGAGGCCACCCACCTATTATAATTGGCTTCTCTTGATAATTTTTATTTCAACACGTTCTTTTGTACTTCTTTGTAATTGTGGGTTCTACACTTCTGGGGCTATCTGAATCCCTAAACATCTTCCAGGTGGATACTGGTAGTATCCCACCTAATCCATCTGGCTTATTTTGTATGTTTTCATGTCATCACATATTGTTGTACTTCCAGGGCCATTTTAGATCCCTAAATAGTGTCTTTTTGTCTTTCCATGGTCAAACTATAGATGAAGTCAGAGTTTGATGGACTAATTTTTATTTCTCTAAAAGACCTTTCCAATGGGCTATCATGCACCTAAAAAGAAGGTCGTATGCAAAAGTTATGACCTCGGAAATTCGAGGTACCAACTTACCCATAGGGACCCACATAAAGTTTAGTTTTTCATCTCCTAGGGTTAGGTTTTTGGATGTCTAGGGTTTTTGAATTCATGAGTAATGTTAAAAATTCCTTTGGAGCCTCATTGTAATCATTATGCTCCAACGGATTCATGTAGCAGCCACATCGCTTCTCATAGATAGCTACCACCATTCGAGAAAGTGTTTTCATCTTGTAGTTTTACAATTTCAACCTATTTCATTCATTCAGTAGAAGATATTGTTCACTGGATACCTGTGTTGTTCTTCATATATCTTTTTCTATTGTATTCAATCCATTAATCAACTAGTTCTGCTCCTAAATCTGGATAAGTGGTATAAGACTGGTCTTCTCTTCATTTGTTTTTCTTCATTCATGTCCTCGACAAGATATGGGTACAAGAAGTTGGGACTCGAAACAATCGATTCATTTCAAAATCAGTCACACCGAGCACAAAAAAATCCTATGGGAGATGAAAATAAAGATGATGGAGCAGGATATCCTTTTAAAATGTTGCTCGAGGAAGGTTATTATCACTGAAATTTCATCCGCAACATTGTATGAAAATGGTTACAGGAATACAAAATCTCCAAACACCTATTAGTTCACCTGCAACACCAAAAATGCATTTCCAAGAGTTAAAAAATATACAACTGGTCAAAAAATTGACATGTGTTGAAACACTAAAGGAAGCGTGTGCACAGTGGGTGGGCCAAAGAAGCCCATAGAGTGCACAATGCACCATGTGCACTACTGTGTATGAAAAAATCCATGCACTCCTGTAAACAGTGCATTTGTTGTTCTTGTCGGCCCCTCACCCACTTCTATACAAGCTCCCAACCTGATTTGACCCTCAAATCCAAGCTGAATCTGAATGGGGGCCTCGTCAAAGACCTAAGGGTGCCCTAAAGGGCCCCTTGTCCACACTAAGAACCAGTTGGATATTTCCTCAAAGACATGCTATAAATGGAGGCCATGGGTGTACTAATAATTTAATAATCTCATAGTATCGTTATGCTGCCTCTATCCTCCCTCAAGAAACCTCTTTTCTTCTTGGAGCATTCTAGCAACATATTAATAAGTTGTTCACCTCACCTCTTGAGGGAATAGTCTTGGATTTATTCATCATTTTATTTCTAGTTTATCATTGTAAGAAGATATCTCAAGCAGGGGACTCAAGATCCCTCCCAAGGAGGAAGAGGGGATCCACAAGTCCTCCTTTCTCTATGGTGTTTGCCAACTAATATAGTTATCCATTGGTGGAATAATCATTGGTCATTTGGTTGATTGATTTTGGTTCAAAGTTTCTTATGCATTTTAGTTTACTTTCCTTAGTTATTTCCTTAGTTTTTTGTTTATTTCAAGTGCTTGGATTTTTTAATTCATACACTAACCTCTATCTTGTCTAGAAATCCCAACTAGACTTGTAATTGCCCTTGTTTTTCTCACCCAAGTGACAAAACGAACACAACAGATTGGTGACCATATTGGGGATAATGTATCAATTTCCTCCCTATTTGGGGTCTTTGAGCACTTATTTTTTACCCTTTTGCCTTGCATGGATCGTAATCGGCCTAGCCTTACCTGTCAAGTGATAATTATGGAGTTGGAGGAGGAGAATTCCATTCAAAATCGCCCCCCCCCAACGTGTATCAAAACGTGCACGGGTATTTCATCCCACGGACGTGCATTCAAAGCATTGTGTGTCCGCAACACTTCTGTTCTCTGTTCATTCTATGCACAGTGTGCCAAAATATCTTTTGTTCTCTGTGTATTTTGTACCCACTACACCTATGTCTGAACTGAAACTCGCGCATCTGTCCAGAGTTTCGAAATTGTAAGAGTTTTTGTGATGTTTTGAAGGCCCCTAGCCTTCAAAATATTTATTTTATGCAATTTGTAAATGCACCACACTTATATTCCCTTCCCAATGAAGGGTTATTCAAAACATAGGCACATAAGGGTTAAAAGGAACCATATTTCTCCTCTTTTTCTTTATGTTGCCACATGGATGGCTTGTTTTGATTGTAAAATTTAAGTTGAGATTCTTTACTATAACATATAAAAACACTTTCATTGGGAACATAAATAAAACTTTAATCATTGAGTATGCTCTTCTCTCGCACCATAGAGCAATCTTGAGAATCAAAAAAGTGATTAAGAGGACATTTCATCTCCCTTAGAAAAATATTTAGGAGACAACAAAGGCCCCCTAGGGCTCCTCTTAGTTTCTTTTCAAAGATCTTAAATTTATAAGGGCCCATGCATGCCCACATGTTGCAAATCTAAGATAGTTTCTTAAAAGAATTACTTTTTTAGTTTACATAACTAGGAGAGCTTAAATATCAAGGTAACGGGCCCATACATGCCCACATGCTTACAATCTAGGATAGTTTTTCAAAGCTTTCTTACATTAAATCACATTAGGGAGTTTAAAGGATTGGTAAGGACCCATATGTCCATATGCTAGTTCCTTAGGGACTTTAAAATTCCACAAGGTTGTACCAATGGCATCTAGTAAGATAGGTAATCAAGATTTGTAAGGACCATAGGAAGTCCACATGTTGCAAATCGACACCTAACTTATTAAAAATTTGGCACATTTTATCACATGCTCACACATAAAGTCACTCCTCACTCACATAATTTCATCTCGAATTGTGGAGGTTGAAGTAGGCTTCCTCTAAAGGGACTTCAAAACATCCCACTATTTATTGAAGAAAATTATCCACACCTACTTAACTCAAATGAGATTGGTTGACACCCCCAATCTCTCAAACAACCACATATAATTTTTTTCTAAAACCTCACTAAGGTTTCCTCCACATGAGGTGCCAAAAGAATTTTTTAGTCTAGGTAGGATCTCGGGGGTAGGCATCCAAATAACCCCCCTTTATTTGGTTCTCACATATTCAAACATTAGAAGTTGACAAATAGGGAACTTTAAAATCCTTCAATTCAAGTGTTCCTAACACCATAAGGTAGGGAGATACCCGTGACGGGTCGAAGGCTGAGGTCTAGTTTTTCTGTGCATCCCCCCTTGAGTCACCCAAATCTTGGAAGGGATCCATCCCGTGACCCATTTCTGAGGCCAAAAATATAAATGTCGCACTTTGACCAAGGTACCTAGTGACCAAATTTAGGACATCTATCCAGGTGGAAATTGTGGGTTGCAATTGCACCTTGATCAGATATTGTGTGGCTATTGGGAAATATCGCTAGCTCTTTTGGGATATGCACCCTCTACCCCTCATTATAACTGATTGTTTCATACTTCACTAGTTCCTTTTCTGGTGGCTTCATACCCCATTGTTGAGTGCTATTGGAAGGCCCAGTGCTATTTGAGAGGAAGGATGCTATGTCTTTTTAGGACATGAGCATTTGTTTTCTCTGTTCTCCCACGCGAAAAAAAATCCACCTACCCACATGTATTCTTTTTTTCAATTGATTTATGTATCATACTCATTTGATTACATGCGATTGTGAGATATATTGGGAAGGTCCAAATTATACAAGTCTCTTCTTCATTTATTTCTCTCATCACCATTTTCACACATTCAATTTGCTAGTCAAACATCATAGGGGACCCACAGAATCCCCATCATTCCAAATGCTTCAAAAATCTCCCTCCTATCCTAGGAGGAGTTCCTAATATTTCCAACTCATCAGCTCAACCCTCTCACACCCTTGTGAGTGATACTATTTGTGGATCAGCCTTACTTGGTTCCACCTTACTTGGGTCTAATTCCCAAATCCAACCATCCACTAGCTCTCCTTCATAAGGAGGTGGGGGACAAACTTCATCTCAAGGGAGAGGTACAACCCCACCTAACTCTCCTTAAGGGTCAGGTACACAACCTGCTCACACCATGGCTAGAACTAATCCTCCACCACCACCCCCCATGCCATATTTGGCATCCATTAATATCCATGATTTGAGTAAACTCAAAAATGACCCTATATTTCATGACCCAACATGGCCCAATATGCCTACCAAACTACCTTCATAAATTCTTAAGTTTGAAGGAAAGTCGGGAGAACATCCCTCCAACCATGTCATGACCTTCCACTTATGGTGCTCCTTAAACAACATCATGGACGACTCTATATTCTTAAAGTTATTTTAGCGCACAGTCACTGGTCCATCAACCAAATGGTATGTGGATGAAAAATCGGGGTCCCATGTGACTTTTGAATCCTTGGGAAAAACATTTTAGACCTTATTTCAACTACCAGTTCATCATGACAATGGTATAGAACTTCTCTCTGAGTGTAAACAAACCTCAACCACACATATCTCCAACCACATTCATGAATGGCGTCAGCAACGTAGTTTATGCAAATCCTAAACCACCAAAGAACAATGCCTCGATTGGTTTCCCAGATCACTCGTCTCTATCCTTGCCAAAGATGTGGCCTCCACCTTCCCCCAAACTGAAGAGGAAGCCATAAAAAAGGCTCAATAGTATGACCTCATTTATGCTCAATTGGGTTACTTATACATAGTAATACCTACCGCACTGAGACCCATACCATTCGGCTAGGAAAAACCTGGGATGTCTCATGCGGCTGATGGATTGATCGGTACCACAACGCACCATAATTCATACATACAACCACCACCTATGTATGGTACACCCCAATATCTATCGATGTATGGAGGTCCATATTACTACCCTCCTCCCCCTTACCAATATCCATATCCCGTGGCCCCCCCTCCACCCCTGAGTGGACCCTTGTCATAACCCATGATGCACCTGGCTTCTCAACCAAGTTCAGGTACCCCTTCTACCTCAAATTATAAACTGGGCACTAGTGAAAGTGCTACGTCTTCCTATGCACCCTATAGATCATTTCCACAAAATAATCCATATTTTCCATTTCTCGGTCCTCCCGAACTATTTTCTCCTCCACAAGGAAAACCAGACGTTGGAGTTAACTTTGTTCATCCCTCTCCCATTCATAAATTTCAAAATTTTGAACAAGTGAATACGAAAAATCTGAGCCATCAACCAAATAATGCCAAAAATAAAGGTAAAAACCAAAACAATAATAACCCAGGACCAGGGGAAAATAACCCCCAACAAAACCAACCTGCTAGGGGAAACCAGAACCAAGGTAACCAGAACCCCCAAGGGGACAATAAAAAAAAATTCCAAGGGAGGAACAACAACAACAACCTCTGGACAAACTTCCCTTGTTCTCTTTGCGGTAAGAATGGCCATTATACTCACCATTTCCCCCAAATTACAAACAAATGAAAGATTCCATGAACGCGCCATGTCCTCCAATGTCGCCTGCCCCTCAGTAGACCCCACAACAATATTTGCAACAACCACCCCCAATTGTATTGAAAAACCCTATTCCACACCAAGGTGTGATGAATACCCAACAGGAGATGCATCCTACCCCACCAAAGATGGGACAATATCAAAACCCTGGAAATCTAACGGATTTCAATATCCTTCTAACTAGCGAAGAAGAAATTCTTCTACAAACGCGCAGTCATCAATACATCGCACCCCTTGAATCTACTCCCACCACTTCAGAAGAAGTTCCAGCTACATTCGAACAACTCTTGATGATTCCAATCCCTAACACTGAGCCTGTCATTTGTATCCCTTGCATAATGATGAAATTTCAATAATCCTCAGGCTACGGCAGCACACAATTACAGTCTGGTCGATGACTTGGTGCAATCTCCTGTAACCATGTCAATATTGGAGGTCCTCCAAAACTTTCCAACTCAATGGAAATACTTTCTTTCTTCCTTGGGGGAAGTCGACCCAGATGATACTAGACTCATCACATTTGATCTAGATTRTGGGGAACCTCATCTCCCCACTTTGGTAGCTTTCCAGATACTAGTTCAGATTCATMACATCATGGTGCATCGATGTATCATTGATGAAGGTGCATCCACATGCATCATGTCCAAAATTGTGTGGAAGAAACTTGGCTCCTCTGAGCTAATACCATCTGCCATCAGTTTAAGAGCCTATGATGGTCAACCATCCTCCCCTAAAGGGATATTTCAAAATGTCCCCATTGAACTCGGGGGAAAAACCATCCTTATATACATTGAGGTTATCAACACCCCGCTCGATTAAAAAATCTTGTTTGGACATAGCTACAGGTATGCTATGAAGGAAATGACCTCTTCTGTGTTTTGAATGATGATGTTCCCCCACAATGGGAAAATCATCACCATYGACCAAGTTTCACATTACGAGCCTAATCACTCCTCCAACATCGACAACATATTACCTCTCGTCTGCACTAGTTCCAAAGCATACCCACTCATGGATATGGGCCCCATAATTTTCAAAGACSCATCCTTGTTGGGGGAATACCATGGAGCACCACCACTCATACACCCCTCAACACAATTTTGTGTAATATCTTCTAATGGAACTAAATCTGGGATACCATTCCTCCCAATGAGGCTTCTCCACCCCTCGATGTCCCACCAGTTGAATAAATTTTACCTTAGGAATTACCTGAGAACCCTACAACATCACTTACCCCAGATTTCACCCTTCCCCAGGGGAAAATCTCGATTTGGGAAACAATCCCCCAAACCATTACTCAAATTCCATTTTTCTACCCCCCACCAGGAGTACAAGGTTTCTAGGTAGCTGCAATGCTTACCCTTCCCAACATGGTGCTCGCCATTCTGGTATGGTATCTACATGCACCCATGATGGTTCCTCAACCATCCCTCCCTCCCCAAATAAAGGGAATCCCAATGTAGATTCCATTACTAACTTTGGCCACACCACCCTCACCCCCATTTGTCAGCACCAATGTGACGACTGGGGGAAGATGGAAGAAGAAATATCTCATCGCTCCACTTCCTCCCCGAGTTCAACCTCCTTGCACACTATGTGAAAGAGAGGGACACCCCACTAATTGATGTCCCTCTCTTCCCAAGTTACACAATTTGATCCAACTCCCTCGAGAAACCACATTGCTCATTGCTTCACCAAGAACACATAGTAATACCACTTCATCCCCTAATACAGGCAGTAAAGGTTGCAAACCAAATTTGCATGTGCCATATGTTCTGTGTATGGCCACTATATACCCATCATTTCCCAGCTTTACCTTAGTTTCGACAAACGTTGACAATAGTACGTCAAAGATTTCAACAATACCCCTCTCCCCCCACATCATTAGGTACCCATGTCATGGACATCCATTATGTCTCAACCTCAGTCAACAAATGGATGAGGTACCCTTTCTCTCTTTATGACTCACTTGATCATTTTCATGTACTAGTGTCCTTCGATCATTGAATACAGGAGTCGTCAAATGGCCCTTATTAAAAATCATTCAACCACCTCACTTCCTGTGATGCAAGTGATTCCTCCTATTCCTTCTCCAGATATTGTTCACATTAACTCCCATGAACCTAAGTCACTTCCCATCCCACCATGGTTCATGGATAGAATGTCAGAGGATTTTCCCCTAAATTATCCCAATTCCTAGGTTCATTTCCCCCAGGAAATATTACCCCGACCATAGTTTACAACCCAGAGTGTCTATACATTTGGTTTATGTCAAGTGCACCATCACACCATAGTTGCCATACCCCCTCTATGTCTTCACCACCTGAAGACAATTACACGACGACAGTCACCAATGTTACTTCCCCAGATCCCCTATATTCTCACATTTTCCACTGCGACGAAGATATCTTGGAGGAACTAACTACCCCTGATTTCCCGTGGAATGTGCTCCATCACATAGCACTTTTTATCTCACAGGAATCCTTTGACCCTCCTAGCCAAGCCTCCATATGTGCAATCAAAACCAAGGATTTTATTCCATCATGGCATATAGACTGGTTCAACAACCCTATCCATGCCCCTGATGCTTTTGAAGAAGGAAACATGGTCAATATTTCCCCCACTATCAAAATCAACATTTCCATCAAACCAAGAATCATAGAGGAAATCACCATTGGTGCCGCATGCTCCCTCAAGGAAATCATATCTTACAAATCTCTCTTTCAGGAATACTGGTATATTTTTTCCTAGTCTTATATAAGGATTCTTGGCCTCAATCCTTTTATCATCGAACATCACATCAATACATGGTCCGATGTTGCCCCAGTACGTCAAAAGAAATTCCCACTTCACTGATCCAAAGTAACGGCTATCAAAGCTGAAATATACAAATTACATGTTGTCGGGTTCATATACCCCATTGTGTATACCTCATGGGTCTCCAACCCCGCCCCTGTTAACAAAAAATAGGACACTATTCACGTCTGCACTGACTTTCGCGATCTCAACCATGCTTGTCCCAAGGACAACTTCCCAACCTCATTCATCAACCAAATTATCGATGAATGTGTTTGGCACGAGGCCTTGTCCTTCATGGATGGGTTGTCCAACTACAACCAAATCCAAATCCATCCAGCAGATCAGTATAAAACCATATTTACCACCCCATGGGGTAATTTTTCTTATCGTGTCATGCCTTTTGGACTCAAAAACATAGGTTCTACATTCCAATGGGTTGTGAATTATGTTTTCCATGATCTTTCTCACATCATTCTCGCTTACTTGGACAACCTCACCGCTCGGTCTAAGAAACGATCTCAACATCTAGACGACTTACGATTCATTTTTCAGCGATGTCGCCAGTACAATATATGCTTGAACCCCCTCAAGTGTGTATTTTGTGTCATCGTCGGATGCCTCCTTGGGTTCATAGTATACCAACACGGCATCACAGTGGACCCTCTCAAGTTCCAAGCTGTCATAGAAATTCCACCACCTAGGAATTTGTGCTAACTGCAAAGCCTACAAGGAAAATAAAACTTTCTACGATGATTTTACCCAGATTATGCCACTCACGCGCATGGTTTCCTTTTATTATTGCATCATGATATCCCATTTTGATGGGATGAACATTCCCAAACTATGTTTTATGATTTAAAAGAGGCACTATCCAATTCCCCTTTGATTAGTCCTCCTGACTATAATCACGATTACATCCTCTACATATTGGCCTCAGCCATCTCAATAGAAGGATTTCTTGTCCAACTAGGGGATGATGGCTACGAGCATGTTATTTACTACATCAGTAAAAATATTTCATCTGTCTTAATCCATCTAAAATTAGAATCAATGGATGAATATCATCAGTATTCCTTATAGAACAATGAGGTAGCTAAGAAACGGTCGAAGGCCACCTTTGACCACCATGTCAACCTTCGCTCATTTAACGAATGAGAACTTTTCCTAGCCTATGATATCACTCAAAATACTCTCGGTCATGGAAAATTCGAGTCATTATTTCATGGACCCTACATTGTCCAACACTACCTCATTAAAGGTGCATACATCCTAGCCTCTCCAGAAGTTTTACGCCTGAGTGTAGTCATTCTACACTAGGATTTTTCTTCATACACATTTGTAGAGTTTTTAGTCTTGTTTTTCGCCTCCACTCCTCATGTATGACATACCATTCATTTTATTGATAGATGTCTCCTCCATCAGCCTACCACATTGGATATGCTGACAAAACTAGCCATTGGACACAGAATCTCGCTTCGACCCCTTGGGCCCACTACACCCCCTCACATGAACTGTTCCATTCCAGCGGCATATGTTTGGGCTCAAAAACCAACAACCAAGAAAAATATGTATCTTTCATTGGCCTCCTCACTAAGGCCATTCACCTCCACATTCCTCACCTTAGTGTCTTATTAGATTCCTAGCTTGTCGTCCTGCAACTCAATAATGTATATCATGTATGTGATCCTTGCCTCTTTCACAAATACCTACAAGTTAGACTCTTATCTCGAAAATTGTATTCAATTAAGTTTACACATATTCCATGACAATTTAATCAAACAACGGATAACATGGCTAACCTAGTGTTAGATTGGAATTTATCACATCAAGACATCATCACACATACATAAATCATCAAACATTTGTCACAGCATATAGATTAGACATCATAAAAACATCACATGTAAACATCACAAAGATCCC
>SNQJ01S0007787.1:87928-105966 GCA_010110895.2 Picea sitchensis | reverse complement strand
ATGTAATCATTCCCTATGAATACCAATTGCATCTCTGAGTCACACCCTCTGGCATTTCCCTATAGGATCCTCGCATCCATATTTGCAGTACTGTCACCTCCGCTGCATTTCAGTACTATCACCTGGTATCACTCTCCCCCACATGAGTTGTCCCATTCATATTCCCCCTTGGCACTTTAACACTCATGTTGCTTTCACCCCCTAAGGATGGGAGTCCCTATATTCTTACACATTTCCGAGAATCAACCACATACTCCTTCTCCTCATTTTTCTAGCTTTCCCAATGGACTCTTAGGTTATCTCATCATGGTTCTATTTTGACTGCATCTCCATAGTATCATTAACCCTCCATTTCATCTACACTCATTTTTCCCATGTGCATATTTCCCTCCATTCATTTACCTCATACAGAAACCCATCCATGGGCCCCCCACCCTCCACCGATTCTCCACACAACTTGTGCCCTCACAGGCCAAGATGTCTTGAACTGGGGCACCCATTTCTATATCTGTACACTCATCCCAAATTATTCTTTATTCATTTCGTAATTGTAAAAAATCCCTTGTTTCCATCATTTACTTAGATTTTTGTTGTCACCCTTGATGACCTTCTTTTCTAGAAAAGCAACCCGTGTCGCTCTTGGTTGGGGCATTCACTATCCTATATCCATGTTGACATCATCCATAAACCTTGAGTATCTCATATTCCATGTACCGCTGATATCTAAGTTTGTCCACTTTGTCATGCCTCAAACATAATTTAACCCCATGTCTAGTCGTCCCCCTGATGCTAGATACAGTTTCACGGTTGCTTCTAATCATCCTTCAACCATTACCCTAACCAAGGGCAGCCTTTATTCTCACAGCATCTTGACTTTGTTCATTTTCCTTATCAGTTTCTAATCTTATCCAGTGGATTTCATGAAGCCCCTTTTCTTCTTGGAGTCGCGTCTCCCTTTCTGTCAACATCAACACAATTTCCAGAAGCGATACATTATATTGACTCTCATTACCTTTACAGTGAGGAGTCTCGGATGGCATAGAGAGAACCATCATTTCTCTCTACTTTCATTGACCCCCATAACATTCAAATTTAAAACAATCTCATGTTATTGTGGGTCTTACTATGCAACTATTAAAGTTGTTTTATACTAGCCAAAGACCTCTGAATTTGTTAGGCCATCAATGCCTACGAGTCATCGACACTTATTATAGGTGTCCTTGCCTCTTTTTAGAGTATGTTCACCATCATAATATTCATCTGTTGTTATCAACCTACCCCAGAGGGCATTGCAATTATATACATCATCATACAACTTCAGTTATTGTCTTACATTTTTTAGTTACATGACATGAGCATGGGGCATGCCCACCTCGTTTGTATACAAATTTTATTTTCCTTACGTAGAGAAAGGTTTGGGTCCCACAGTTTTCCCTCTCCCTCCGACGGATCGCTCTTGCAATTCCTATCAACACTCTTCATTACAATGGTCCTCTTAGTAGAATAAACATTGATGTATTTTGGCTATAAGTATGATCCTAACCTCACACATCAGGGGGCATCTGTTATCATTGAAATTTTGTCTGCAACATTGCATGCAAAATAGTTATAGGAATACAACATCTCCAAACATTTATTAGTTCACCTACAGCACCAAAAATACATTTCCAAGAGGAAAAAACTATACAACTGGTCAAAAACTTGACATGCACTGAAACACTAAAGGAAGCGCGCACACAGTGCACGGGCTAAAGAAGCTCGTAGAGAACATAATGCGCCATATGCATGATTATGTACAAGAAAATATGTGCACTCTTGTGAACGACACATTTATGGTTATTTTCAGCCCTCACCCACTTCTGGACCAACTCCCAGGGGCCCTTTAGGGAACCCTTAGGTATTTGACCAACCCCCCATTCGGATTCAGCTCAGATTTGACCCTCAAATCTGAGCTCTAATCTGAATGGGGGGATGGTCAAATACCCAAGGGTGCCCTAAAGGGCCCCTTGTCCACACTAAGAAACAGTTGGATATTTCCTCAAAGACATGATATAAATGGAGGCCATGGGTGCACTAAGAATTTAAGAGTCTCATAGTATTGTTATGCTGCCTCTATCCTCCCTCAAGAAACCTATTTTCTTCTTGGAGCATTCTAGCAACATCTCAATAAGCTATTCACCTCACCTCTTGAGGGAATAGGCTTGGATTTCTTCACCATTTTCTTTCTAGTTTATCATTGTAAGAAGAGCTCTCAAATAGGGGACTAAAGATCCCTCCTAAAGAGGAAGAGGGGATCCACAAGTCCTCATTTCTCTATGGTTTTTTCCAACTAATATATTTACCCATTGGTGGAATAATCATTGGTCATTTGGTTGATTGATTTTGGTTCAAAGTTTCTTATGCATTTTAGTTTCATTTCCTTAGTTATTTCCTTAGTTGTTTATATATTAGTTGTTTGTTTATTTCATGTGATTGAATTTTTTAATTCATACACTAACCTATGTCTTGTCTAGAAGGCCCAAATAGATTTGTAAGTGCCCTTGTTTTTCTCACCCAAGTGACTAAACAAGCACAACAAAGGCTTTGCGTGAAAAAAGAATGAAATGATGGACAATTTTGTGCCGATCCTTCAGCGACTGCCAATAGGAGAATCATATTCATGAAGCATCCATGCAACCCACTTTAAGGTACAAGTAAATTTTGATATTCCATTATTTGGAGGATTGATATATGCGGATGTTGTAGATAAATGGTTGAATCTGCTTGAAGGGTATTTTTCGGTCCACAATTTTTTTGATAGGGAAAAGATTACTTTTGAACTCCTCAAGGTTGTCCCCCATGTTTAGGATTGGTGGGACACTTACTCTGAGTAAAGGGACATAGAGGAATCTGCAATATTTGTGGTTTCCCCTACATGGGTTTCCATTAAAGAAAAATACTGCCCTGTTGGAAGATATGAGGACCAATACACTAGATGGACCACCCTGCATCAAGAAAGGGACTAGACAATACCAGATTTCACCAACAATTTCCATACCCTGTGCACCAAGTTGGGTATCAAAGACTATGAGTGACATCTGGTGCTCAAATACTGCAATTGTTTGCATAGATACATTCAAATAGAAATGGAGTTTCTATACTATTACAAGGAAAATCTCTCTATGGCTAGGGGAAAACCACAATAGATGGAAATGACTGCAGAAATAAACTCTATTCTCAAGTATGCTATATAACCAATTATTCTAGATAGACAAGATAAAATTCCTATCTCGTCCAGTCGTTCGATGAAGTCCACCGTTGAGCACTTGACCCAAATCAATATACCTGCAACTAGTCCTGAACAACAAAGAAAATAAAGCATATGGTGATAATATATGATGTTAGAACATTCAATAGCATAATCCATTAACATACATAAAACAATATGCCCATGGAATAATAATTCAAATATTTGAAAGATATCAATTGGATGAGAAAAGAGTATTTCTATTAATATATGATCAACATAAGTGAAAAAGTTACACACTTCTATGTCGGCACAGTTCGGAACCAAGAAACTAAGTTCCTTCCAGTTGGGCCTCCACCACTTCAATCCTCCACCAAAGGAAAGCTCATGTAAGAGATACAATGGAGTTCTCACTCAATAAGGGAAGAGCTTGGGGGATGAACATTGTGTTCATACTTAAAGGATAAAGGGATGCACACTCATTGTGAAGTGAATAATTCCTCCAGAGTAACTTTGTTGTCAAAGTTGAATTATTTATCCTCTTTTCCATATCTTGGAATTGACCTATTTATAGCCTTCAAGTGGAATTGAAGGGACGAGTCATAATGTTTCTTGTATATGGAAGGCCAAGGATCATTGATCTCCTATCGTGACATGGAAACACAACACCATTTTTCATTTTTGGGGCACATTTCTCGATGTACAAGGGTAGTAGCAGTGAAATATGTGTATACGCATGTAGTATAGTAGGCAGGGTGCGTATATCTGGAAAAAATGTATTTTTAGCTTTGGGATTTGCAAAAAGGGATGAAAAGTCTGCATAGGGAAATGGAAAAAGGCTATTTTTGCAAGATTGCATGGTGTGAGGCAGATCTTGCTATAAAATATGCCCCCTAATGTGTGATTCTAGAGGAGTATTTGCAATGGCTGAAATACATTATAAAAACCCAGAAGTGGAGTGATGGGGAACCAACTAGAAGAACTAGTTTCTCATTACATTCAGCACTAACTTTCCATGCATGGTTGTTAATTTGAATTACACTACAGATCCATGTGAAAATATACCAAACAATTGTCTATGGCCATGAATAGGAAAATACAAATGCAGTTACATTCCAAAGGCTGTCATAGTCATGAATAAGGCCCAGTAGAACAAGTCTCAAAATCAATCTGAAGATATCTATATACAATGGAGTACAAGATGATCTCCCATGATCACTGAAGTCATATAGGTATTGGTTCAACAAAAAGGAAGAAACAACTCAGGAAATATGCAGCCACATATTGATGTCTTCAAGTCTTCTACACAATCCACCAAAGGTGAAAGTCTACATCATGTGAATAAAGGAGTTGAGGTCGAACACAATGAGACATCGTTTGATTATTAGTCATTGAGTTATATTGTTAACAAACGCGAGACAACCTACCTATGATGAAAGTAGGTACCAAGGCACCAAGTACATTATTACAAGTGTGAATAAAGGAGTCGGGGTTGAACACTTGAAGAATCCATCGATCAGGAGACATTGGTGTATTCCCAACTGTCGATGGTGAGAGAACTACCACTAATGACTACAAGCATCAAGGTACTCATAGGACTCTGAGTCTCGTTTCTAGAATAGATGAGTTGAATTCGATGGATGGAGATTCATTGAAAGGAGATCATTAAGGTATCTCTCATCATTCATCATGAGGTACAAAGAAGGAGCTTCGTGATTTGGAGGAAATTGGACGAAGAACATGTTCACGAACCAATGATCCTATGCATATTTTTCATGTGACAAGTGAAATCGGTACACGAAAAAGGCCCTCTAAATATAATCTAATGAGAAAAACTGTTGACAAAGGCGAGGAAACCACCAATAAGGATAATGGAATCCAATACACTACAAGAATCCTAATGTGTGAATATATTTTTTGTCGTCGAACACAAGGGAAACCACCCAATCAATGACCAATGATGAAATGTCGACTGTTGGCATTCAAGGTTACCTACCAATGAGGAAAGTAGGACCAAGTTGCATGACAAGACTACAAGATCATGTGAGTCTGAGACAAACTGAGGGTATGGCCGACATGCAAAATCAAAATTTTTGAGGAATGGACAACAAGAGTTGATAGACTTCCTTTGAACAAGAGCATGAGACATATGGAATACTCTAACAACATAGACTCAATGATGAAACCATGAGATGCAGAAGGCATCAATCATGTTCTCCATAGGGACTGGAAGAGTAACCATTCGAGGGAGAAAACTCTTTATAACGAGCTCATATTCCTAAGACCATGCTAACCCAAAATTATGATGATAAGTGGACTCAATATCTTTGTTCTCTGTTCAAAGGTGACATGACTGCTACTAATAGAAGATAATACTCCCTTCCCGCCTGTCCTTTTTTTTTATATTAAAATGAATGTTATGATACAGAGGAGGAAACGAGTGTCACAAGTAAGAAAAACTAGTTCCAGCAGTGGAATATACCTATTCTCAATGCAAGGAGGTGCATGCGGAATATGGACACTTGGGGGAATGTTCCCTACTGGGTATAGNTAACGAGCTCATATTCCTAAGACCATGCTAACCCAAAATTATGATGATAAGTGGACTCAATATCTTTGTTCTCTGTTCAAAGGTGACATGACTGCTACTAATAGAAGATAATACTCCCTTCCCGCCTGTCCTTTTTTTTTATAGGAAAATGAATGTTATGATACAGAGGAGGAAACGAGTGTCACAAGTAAGAAAAACTAGTTCCAGCAGTGGAATATACCTATTCTCAATGCAAGGAGGTGCATGCGGAATATGGACACTTGGGGGAATGTTCCCTACTGGGTATAGGGTGTCAAATTGCGAAGGATATAAACGAGGCTCTACTTGGTTGAGGATACAAAACTATTGAGGAAAATTGTTTATAACGCAAAGAGAGAACCGACTATAGGCTCAATACTGCAAGCAAGGGCATGAGATGCAATCACGAGTTAATGCCAAAAAAATTATTTTTTCATAATCTTAGTCTACTTGGTGTGAAAAAGGGATAAACTTGTACCAAATAGACCTCCTTTCAAATCCAATTTATGAGTGTGAAAGAGACAAGTTCACTCAACAATCTTTTCTCTTTTTGAAAACAAGTTGGAAAAGAGCTTAAATCAGACTCGCTTGGGAGTCCTCTAGGTATAGGTCAACATGTTTATGAGTGAGAAATGAGGCTCAACATAAATTCATGTATTATATATAAGGGACTCTCGGTCCTACGGAAAACATCTCGTCATGGGAACCAAAAGGATCACAGGACATAACTAAGGTACCCATGTTTGGCAAGTCTCTACCACTTGATAACGACATGTCTTATAGGAGATGGAGGGTTCTGTGTCACAACAAATGGGTTCACACCTATGGCATATGAGTGATAGTTATAGGACAATGCAAATGTGTATGATGGAATGGATACCTATCCTATATGTTGGGTAACGAAAATACCTGCCCATAGTTATGAATGGTCAACATAACGCTAGAAACCACAAGAATCCCTGGAGAAAACTACAAAATCCAACTCAATCCACTATTGTATTAGTCCATTAGGAAAAAATACGATCCAAAACTATAGAAAGTGGGTAAAAACTACTATGAATAGTAATAAAAGCCAAAATTTACTATGTCATTTTGACTTTTTACCCAAATAGTGAAAATTGGACTAAATTACCTCTGATCTTCAACTGGTGATTGCGAGAGAGAGGAGTGACGGAATCAAAGACCGTCTGGACCAGGTTTCAAAATTTAGGTTTCAAAATTTGAGTTAATTAAGGTGAAAATTGATTATTTCGGTGTACGTAGGCTACCACTCATCATATGCGACTATTTAAAATATAGACCGCATTTACTCAACCCTATACACGACTGTGAATGTTGAAGCCCATGTACAAGTCCGTGAACAAGGTTTTTTATGGTTTCTAACTCAAAAATTGATGTTTTTCTAGCAGAATGGTGATAGAATGGCGGGAAAGGGAACACGAGGAGGTAGATTCTTCTGTGGAAATAGATATGGGGGCCCAAATGGCCTTAAAAAGATGCAGGTTGTACAAAATTTGGGAACTCAAAGGGATGAGAGCCTAGGTGAGGTTTCTACAGTTTCTCATGGATTACTTGGATCCTGACAGTGAGAGATTCAACCTCGATGGGAAACCATTGAGGATTGAAGTCGAGGATATATATTTCTTGACTGGGTTATCGCGTCGGGGTGAGGTGGTGAACCTCAAAGCATATGGAAATGGAAGAGGTATGAAGATATAAGAGTACATATATGCTCACTATGTAGCAGGGACTGAGAAGGTCAGGATTCAACTCCCCATATAAGCGATAAACAATCTCAGCCTCAAGATTGTTTTCCTCATTTTGACCAAGATCACAGGATCAAATTTGTTGCACTAGGCATCGAGGCCACTCATGTTCTATTCTGTAGAGTATTTTAGACCCATGGTGTATGATTGGTGCACCTCACTATTGGATAATATGAAGATCTGATTGATAAAGTGTAAATAGGGTGACAAGATGAAATTTGGGTTTGCCTCTATCTTGAGTAGATTTTTGTTTGAGTGGGTTCCAGGTTTGGGACCTAGAGTCGAGGACATTCCTAGAGGATCTCATGATCCAACCATGGCATGATGGACCGAGGTAATGAGATGGCAGGGGGGAGGTAGGGTGCCCACACCCTACAATGATGATTTCATTTACTGGTGGAGGTGACAGGACATTTCTCTGGATGACTACCCCTATATAGGGATCGACTTCAGAGGGGACCTTGACATGCCACTACCACCAGGGACTGCCTACAGGGACATAGGTATGTCAAAGTTTTTAAATATTTCATTTTTTTGTATTTTTGTATAGTAAAAGAAAAATATTTTTGGATGATGATTAAGTACTAACTAGACAGTTTTGTGATGCAGACGTAGGTTCGTGACAGCCAGACAGGCTTCCACAACATAGTCAGAGGCACCAGGGAGATGAGGCAGTAGGAGGAGAAGAAAAGAGAATCCTTCAAAACGTGCAGGGAAACCTGTCTCGTTTGACACATAGGATTATGATGGTTTAGGTAGAGGATATTTCAGAGGCCATGCAATGACATGTGGTTGGTGTGCCCAAATCTTGGGTGAAACTCTTTCAATGTCTCGCAAATGCCGTAGTTTTTTATCATGACACACGTCTTTCACCACATGAGTAGATGTCGTGGATTTTGTATTATCGACTGTATATGTGTATTGATGGAATTTTCCCCAATTTTGTACCATAAGCACCATATTTTTTGAAATATATATAAAACAATGTTCTTCGTCTTTACTTATATTACAATGTGTACATTGATGAGATGGTTTTCTTTTCTTTCGTTATGTGACAAATTCCAATCTAAAAATAAATTAGCATAAGTATCAGATACATAATTATAACTCTTAGGTATGTGATGATAAGTAATAAAATCAAATTGTCTCTCTAAAAGACGTAACGGTAGGAATCGTCAGAGTAGAGTAGGATTGCACACGCGGTAACTTTCGTTCAACTGGCATACTACTAACTGGGAATCTAGGCGAACCTCTAAAGAGAGAATACCATGTGAAATAACATCACACAAAATTTCTATAATGGCTCTATATTTGACCATATTATTCATGGATGGCCCTAGGAATATGCCACCTGAAGACACCAGTAGACCCTCGAGTGAATAAACCACCCAAGCAGCAGAAGCCAGTTCCATGTATGATGAATGGCTTTGTCTGCGAATCCTAATTAGACCAAAGAATTTTTTGACATCTTCCAACCAAGGGAAAACTCGATAAGAAAGTTGAATATTAAAAACAAAAGGAAACAATATATACACCAGGGATGATTTTAGGGGATAAATTTCGCTCATGGGCTAATTTTCCATGCTTTTTCCAAAAATGAGATTCGCTATTTTAAAAATGATTCGTCCAAATTCTATATGATAAAATTGTTTTACCTTAAAAATCACCAAAATTTTATAAAAACTATATTAAATACTTATAAATTTGAATATTTTTGCAAACATATCGCCAAACATTTATAGTTGACATATTAAGGATTAGTAAGATTCGCCAAGGTTTCTACATTTTAAAATATATTTTCGTCCTTAAAATCATTATTATACACTAAATTACAGTATACAAAGAGTTACACCCATTATTGGGGCTCAAGTGTAATATTGTTTCAAGTAGATCCCAGTCCTGGGCTCGGCCAACCTGTTCCCTTCATAATATTCTAACTCATAGACTCCTTTTTCTAATACATGTTGCACGATATAGGGATCGTGCCACATGGGTTTGAACTTTCCTGCCCCCAACAGTTCTTTAGTTTAATCATATAAAAGGACCAAGTCACCCTCAAAATACAACCGAGGACGGACATACTTATCATACTGGACCTTGACATGTCTTTTATTTGCCTCGATATCCATAGAGGCATCTCGACGCTACTCGTCCAGACTCTCTAGGTGTACAAGGCGTCACTCGAGATCGGAAGTGTCAGGGAGGAGCGCGACTGCCAATTTAAGAGAATGGATTCCATATTCAATATGTAAAATTGACTCCACACCATGTACTAACTGAAAAGGATAAAATCCGATGGAATTCTTGACCGAGGTTCGGTATGCCCAAAGTCTGGGATATAGAATAATATGCCAATCAAATTTACTTTGGCTGACACTTTTCCAAAAAATGGCCTTAAGAGAATTGTTGATGGCCTCTACCTGTCCATTTTATTGGGGGTAGTAAGGGGAAGAATGACCATGCTTAACCCCCATCTTGGATGCTATCTCTTCCATCATTTCGTTTTGAAAGTGACTTCCATGATCAGTGACAATCTCACTAGGGATACTGAATCTAGTGATAATTTGCTTGAATACGAAGAAGGCGATAGTATTCCTGTCGGAAACTGTAGGAATGGATTTTCCCCACTTAGTAAAGTAGTATACAGACACGATAATGTGATGATTCCCCCCAGCCAAAGTTGGGTTTTAATCCAAGAATTCCACCGCCCACTTAGTGAAAGGACCGACGGTAATGACTGCGTGAAGAGGGGATGGATGCAAGTGAATTTTCCGAGTGAACACATGGCAAGGGTGACACTTCTTAACTACTTCAACACAATATTTAAAGATAGATGGCTAGAAATAACCGGCTCGCAAAATGTTTTGTGTTGTCGCAAGCCTGGATAGATGACCACCACAAGCCCCACTATGGCAATTGTTTAAAACTAAATCTGCCTCTTCGCGAGTTAAACAACGATGCAGGATATTGTCTATTCCTCGGTGATACAAAGTGTCACTGAAGATAATGTAATTATTAGCTTGGTATCATATACGTCATCGGTCATCTTGCAAGATATGCTGAGGGAACTTCAAAGTTTGAAGATAGAGAACAATGTCTCCATGCCAGGGATTGGATGACAAGACAAGGAAAATGTGTTCATCCGCAAACGAATAAACATGGATAACGTCCTCATTAAATTGTGGGAAGTCGGATATTAAATCCACAAAGGCTAGTGATTTCTTGGATTTAGTAGAAGCAAAATTGAGATCAAATTCTTGTAAAATGACAATCCATTTATTATATTTTCCCCCTATGATACACTTGGTAAGGACATATTGAAATGGATTGACATCGAAAACCACAATATTTTTTCAAGGAAATATATAATGGTGTAATCGTTGGACTGCGTGAACGACAACCAATGATATATTTTCAACGTGAGAATAATTAATCTCAAGACTGACTAAGTTCCAACTAATATAGTAGATGATGTGCTCACGGATCTCATCATCCTCCTGAACCAAAAACATATCAATCGTCTCTTCGGATGCGACGACATAAAACAACTAATCCCTACTGTAGTCAGGAGAATTCAGTAGAGGCATCGATACCAAGGATTTATTCAAAGCATCGAAGGACTCCTGGGCTCACTCATCCCAGATAAAAGGGGTGTCCTTCGAAAGATGCATGAAATCCTTAGTAATATTGGCATAGTTTACTATAAACCGACATAAAAAGTTATCTTTCCCCTATAAACCTTGAAGATATCGAATAGTGCGTGGGGGAGGCAACTGAAGTATTGCCTAAACCTTGAACGGATATACCATGATCGTGGTCTCAGAGACTAAAAATCCCAAAAGACGTCCAGACCTAATGTAAAATATGCACTTATGACGGCTTAACTAGATTCTATAATGACGACATCTTTCAAAAACTAGCCGAAGGTTCTTAGCATGATCCACTCTCTTACGAGAGTGAGAAAAAAGATCCTCAAGATGATCTTCGACTATATTGTTAATATCGTGGAATGCAAAGGTCATATGTAATATCCCTATGCCACACTCAATTGTATTGTAAATGAGAATGTACTTACGCTGGTGAGTTGTTTTGATATCATTTTGTATGCACATTTCATGGCATAGTGCGCGCATGTACTGCGCAGTGAAATGATGAAGTATCCACATTCCAGGATACCACGTGCAGCATATTAAGTGCACACGATTGTGAGGCCAGCGAGCCTTTGTGTATATGTTATGTTTTATAGGCTGGTGAGCCAGTTATTATAAGCTAGGATGCTTATGTTTTGATTAGGCCAGAGAGCCTAGATGTTAAAGGCCAGTGTGCTTGTTTTTGTATATGTCTCATGATTAATATAAAATACATCGTTGCGTGCAGACCATCCATGATAAAAGAGATGGGGGACTAAATTCCACTAGTTAGGGAAAGGGTGGGGCTAAGTTAAGGAAAGGGGCTAATCTAGGGAGCTTAATCCAAAAAATAATATTATATTAATATTTATTAAATCATAAAGTATGGATAATTATTTTATCCTAAGTTCTAAAGCTGGGTACAAGTGGGCTAAAGTAGCTCCCAACATGACAAGTGTCAAGTTGGGGACATGCATACATATTGTTGGGAGTTAGTTCATTTTTCCATATTTTCCATCATTCTTTCCATCATTCAGTCATCTAGTCAATCATCCATGAGCATAGACACACCCATTGAGCTATCTTTTGTATCTTCATGATTGTACCTGAATCTGTATCCATAGACATTTTTTGTTCGTGTAGTTGGTTAGCTTGGGAGATCGACTGAAGAAGCAGGTTTTCAGGCCCGTGGGATATTGAATACATGGGTTGTCAGGCCAGTGAGAAATTATCTGGGTGAGAGAATTGTTGGGAATTGATTTCCTGAAGGTGCTAAACTTCAGCTCCAGTTCTCTGAGACTTCCTGTTTGGCATGTTGCTGAAGCCTGGAAAGGAAGTGGGGCAACTGAAGGAATGTTGAGAAGAGAAGGGGAACTATTCCTAGGTGGGACAGGCATGTGGGGAATGAGGGACTATATCTTGTTAGTTGAGTTGGTAGCTGAGACAGAGTCTTTCCTGTTGTCTATGAACCTTTAGCCTGGTTAGGAATCCCTTTACCTGGGTGGAGTTTAGTCCCAACTCGGGGGTGACTCAATGTTGAGAGTGATGAACAGTGTGGTATAAGGATGGGAGGTTCATGGAAGGTCTGTACATAGTTGGTGACATTATTACCAAGATAAGTTCCAATTGTGTGATAAATGTTACATGTTGCATTGTTATTTACGTGCTTATTTTTATGGGTTATCATATGTGTGGTTATAATTGTGTTTACTTTTATGGGTATTTCCTATATATGTTTCATGTATATGTTTAGTGTTATTTCAGCTTGAATCCATGTATTTACAGATGTATTTGTATGTTTACATTTTATATATAATGCTACTGCAAGAGTTCTCTGTGTGTATATTTTAATTGCATGCAGTTAAAAAATAATTATGTGGCATAGCTCAGTTGGATGATGCGTATGTTACAGTATGTTCTGTAGAGAGAACAATAAGAGTTCTTTGGCATAGCGTGGCCCATTATGGATGTCCAGGGATGTTACATCATAGCACGTTGGAAGGTTGCTTCGACGTTTTTCAGGTCGAAAGGCATATTTTGGTATGTGAAAGTAACCCAAGGAAAAATAAATGTCGTCTTGTGTTGATCCTCGGGTTTAATTTGAATTTGGTTATACCCTGAAAATCCACCTATGAAAGAAAAAAAAATTCTTCCCGCACACTCATCGAGAATCTGATCAATGCAAGGTGTCGATAAGTTGTATTTAGGACAGGCTTTGTTCAGGTCATGAAAGTCCATGCATACACGAATGGTTCCTTGATTCTTATTCAAAGGAATGGGATTGGATACCCATTTAATCGAGGGAACTGGGTAGATAAAGCCAACATTAAGTAGTTTATCTACCTTTGCCTTAGTAGAAGGGGCCTTTCGGGGATTGACATATCTAATACATTTTCGAACAGGCTTATCATCTGGATAAGTTATAATCTCATGCTCGACAATTCGAGGTTCGATTCCTGGAATATCTTCATATGACCAAGAAAATACATCTCAGAATTCTTTGAAGATTTCAGTGTAGATCAAGATTTCCTCTGGCGAACAATCCGCACCGATATGTACATTTTCAATCTTGCTAGGGGTACGAGAGATATCGATCGTGACAGTAGGAGAGTTATTCTCCATATTTCCTTTGGAATAAATGTCATGCATATTAAGTGGAACTATGAAGAGACCGACTATCTTGCTCAAAGTAGATCGAAATTCATCTTGTTCGATTTTAGAAATCTCTGGGAGAAAATAAGAGTGATGATGCATATCATCCCAAGGTTTGTTAGAACCATTCATGGCTTCAATGATAACTTCATCCTAGGTAAAAATCTCATCAAGGAAGTCATGTGAAAAAGACAACGAAGTGGCCCAGACGGGCTTAAGAACATGATCCTCCTCGTCCATCAGCAAGGTAATAGGATCAAGATCGGTGGAAGAGTAAAGAACAACTTGATATGTAATCTCTGCTACCGATAGTGGCATGGCCATTACAACATGCGAGTGACCTTCACAAGATGAAGTCGAGGAATTTAGGGTCCAAGGATCGTTAAAATAAGAAGTGCGGAAAGGAACAGACCTCTCTGATGAAATGGGCCTACTGGACATGGCGTAAACATGATGAATCGACGCCATGAATTCAAAGGTACCTATAAGGGATGAATACATTCTAACACTGATATTCTCAGTTGCTGACTGAGAATTTTCAACCACGGGGATCGATGGTCCAACAGATGCATTGGGGATAGCATACGCAAAGGATAACAAGTTGACTGTCACGATATTCCCATCCTGAGGAAAACAAAGAGTGCAGAAGAAGGATGATACGACAAAAGTCATAACATAAGTCCAATTGCGTCCTAGTAATAAGTTATAATTGAGGGGTGCATCAACCACCTTGAAATCCACCTATATCGTCTTCCCGCCTAACTGGACTGGAAAGGAAAAAAGAATACCATGAGGGTGGAAGGAACAACCATCAAAACAAGTCAACATGGTCAGCAATTGAGAAAGAGTTAGAGAGTCGAGAGCTTCCCAATATATCAGGGACATCACACATGTAGCAGTGCCTTCATCAACAACTGCACGTTTGATGGTATACTTTGAGTACCCCATGTGTATTTGGAATGCCACATGGTAAGGAAAGTGAGGCTTCACATCTATGATTTCAAACTTGATAACTTTCAAGCCACTGGGTTATAGATCTCCTAACTCAGATAGCAAGGCATTCCTTTGTGAAGGACACGTATGGAGTACCTCTAGAGCTAACATCACACAAGGGGTTTGACCTAGGACCTCAACAATAGAGTAATTTTGGTTGGCTCTAGCATTTGGATTATGGGTAGAGCGCTTGATTACTCCTTTCAGAATACAAGGCAGTGACTCTATTTTTTTGATCTGGAAGTTCATCTCCAGAGGAGGAGGATGATATTCTATACTAGGTATAGTCTTTGAGGAACTATAATCGTGAGACTGGGTGGCTACATTAACTTGAGAACTGACCATATTGATGCACAAATGGTCATCATCATATGACGATGGGTTTTGACTCCCACTGACCACATTTGCGGTGTTGGAGGAGCTTGAGGCCATGTTTTGGTTATGTGGGAAATGATTCGTCAACACAACGGGCTTTAGATTTAAGATCCTCGCAACTTCTGCAAGTTTAGGGCATAAATGAGTAAGATGATAGTATTTACAAAGATTATAGGTAAATCATTTCTTTTTTACCCTCACCAACATTATTATTTGTATTCTCATTATTACAATTGTCCTTGGGTTTATTATTCTTCCCACCCTTACGATTATTATTATGTCCTTTTTTCTTATTCTCGCCTGGTTGTTGTTTACCATTTGGGTCAGTCAACAATTGCAAAGAATGTACATCAGCCGACTGAGTGGGATTGGAAGACATAGATGAAATTGGCACTCCTGTAGACTAGTTTAGAGACAACTCTTTCAAATGGCTTGTCACCGAGTTTGCGAATTTCACATTGGCAAAACTTAAAATGCCATCGAAATGAGGTCCGAGCTTTTCTCTAGGGTCATAGTTTGACCTCGGTGCATCAGGAATAATCTAGTATAACATCCAATACTAAGCATATATAAGATCTAACTTTTAGGCTTTGAATATTGCTTCTTCCTCAAAAGTAAACCTGGATGTAGCAACATCCTTCAAGATAGGAGGTTGCAAATACTTAAGGAACCATTATAAAAGGAAATCTAGGGGAATTCAGGTCTTGATCAACCTCTTCTATTTACTCCACTCCTGGATGTGATATGAGATATGAGTGGTTGTGTCCTAGCAAAAAGTTGAAAAACTTTCTAGGCCATTGTTATCCAMAATTTTGGTCATCATGATGATGTTATRATGATGGAAAATCAAGATCTTCATTAAGAACACTTTCCTGAGAAAAGTTACATTTGTCTGCTTCCATAAATCATGATTTTAAGGGATGTTCGCAGGCTACCTATATATTTGCTTGCGAGAATTCCTGATTCTCGTAGGCTTCATTAAGCTAGGGTGCGAAGGGTTCGCACTGTAACTAACTGTCAGGGTGCGAACATGTTCCAAAAGAAGGAAAAAGATAAAATCTTGAACCTTCTAGAAGGGAATCTTCTTGAAACATGAGTTGGCTTCGAATGGTTATTCAGGTGCTGGCATTCCAGATATCTTGGGATCATTTCCTATCCAAGTAACTAATCTATCTTCTCCTATATATTGAGGAGATTGCTCATGGAAAGGGTTAAGAGGAATAAGCAACAAGCTAGCAAGAGATTGATTGGATGATTATTGAAAGCCTGTATGAAGGACTGATGCTACAGCAGCTAGAGACACCAGCAAGGTCATCAAAAGTGGTTGATTTTATTCATGCATGAGCAAGTGTGTGTGTCAGAGCTAGGAGCCATCGAAAGGAGACCTACGAAATCAAGGCTCAGGTTGTAAGTTTCACTTTCAATTAATTCAATACAGTAATATGCCCCTTTCCCATAGAGAAGATGTCACTTTATTACATAACTCCTTGATCATATGTATAGACTAGCTATTGAATATATTAATCTGCCTTTACTTCGATTGGTTTGTACTGTTGTGATTTGAACGACACAAGAGCATTGGAGTGAATCTTGGAACAACAGAGTCCTAAGGAAAGCGTTCATAAGGTATGTTCATGATCCTTGTCTCTTGGTTCATTCAATAGGCTGGATCTAGGGAAAGTGTATTATTTTGTCATGTTTTGTTCTAGATCCAGGTGGATCTAGGGAGATCGGTTTGTGTCCGCACTTACGGATTAATCCTGAAACAAAATTGGCGACTCCATTGGGGAACTATTCCCTTTTTCTTTTTGTTTTTTTGAGTTTTCTGTGTCCATTTTCTCTATTTGCATTTTTCTCCTGTTTTGTCAGTGTCTGAGTCCTCGGGATATCCTGAGAGACCTTCTGGGTCTATAAGCCAGTTTGATTTTTGCTTGCATTTTCAAATTTTTTATTATCTTTAGGAGTTCCTGCACTGTGTTCATTGACAGCCTGCGAGAACTAGTCAGGTTCGTACCTTGCATATAGGGTCCAGTGCGAACACCTCGCACCTTCCTTTAAGGTGGCCTGCGAGAATCCTATCTTCTCGCACTGTGTGACACTGCTTGCCTAGGAGCAAGATTTTTGAAAATTTTGGAATTGAGTTTTGACTTTTTCAATTGCTCAAAACAGTTGAATTGTGTCTTCTTGGCTCATGGGATCATTGATTTATATATCTCTTGCCTTAGTTTGCTTGCTGGAACAGATTTAGGGTTTCTAGGTCTTTCTTGCCCTTGATAGCTTGACTTTCGTTTCTTGGCTCTGTTTGGAATTTTCTTTCTCTCTGACTTCTGGAGTTGAGTGTGTCTAACTGGCTGAGAACCAGTGATTGGTAGAGAGTCAAGTGTTTGGTGTTTCTCACTTGCTTGGTGGTTCGAAAGAACATTTTTTGTTTTCATTGAGAAGCCTCATTGGTTTGATTTTTGTTTTTACTTTCGTTGAAAGATTTGGTTGGGTTATCATTGTTTGATTCTGTATGATTTGATTTTCTTTTCTCATTAATCAGAGTTCTTCTTGGAAAGTGAACAATAAGTTTTCTTTCAAGATTTTGTTTTTTTCATTTTGAAAACATTGCAAAATCAAATTTTAGAGTTTATTGAAGTATTGGAAAAAGACATTTAGAGATTGTTCATTGATAAATGATTGTTTGCATTGACATATGAACGGAAAATTGTGCATTGCATTGAAGTATTTGAGTTGATTTGGAAAATTTTCTCTCTCTCCCATAGCTAGGATTCATGGAATGAAAAGAATCATATTTCATTATCATCCTTGCATTATTTGGGTCAGAG
>SNQJ01S0007787.1:66540-87918 GCA_010110895.2 Picea sitchensis | reverse complement strand
AGTGGTTGATTTTCTTCATGCATGAGCAAGTGTGTGTGTCAGAGCTAGGAGCCATCGAAAGGAGACCTACGACATCAAGGCTCAGGTTGTAAGTTTCACTTTCAATTAATTCAATACAGTAATATGTCCCTTTCCCATAGAGAAGATGTCACTTTATTACATAACTCCTTGATCATATGTATAGACTAGCTATTGAATATATTAATCTTCCTTTACTTCGATTGGTTTGTATTGTTGTGATCTGAACGACACAAGAGCATTGGAGTGAAGCTTGGAACAACAGAGTCCTAAGGAAAGCGTTCATAAGGTATGTTCATGATCCTCATCTCTTAGTTCATTCAATAGGCTAGATCTAGGGAAAGTGTATTATTCTATCATGTTTTGTTCTAGATCTAGGTGGATCTAGGGAGATCGGTTTGTGTCCGCACTTACATATTAATCCTGAAACAACCATCATCGTAACGAACCAACAATTGGAAGTGGTTAAGGAAGACTAGCACCATCTGACTAAAGGTCTCATATTCCCCCCTAGGTAGCTCGATATACCATTTTGTAGCAACACCAATGAGGGTATGTTGAAATAATGGTAACCGAATGGAATCGTCATTAAGGGAATTTGAAGAGCACCATAGGTGAGAGGTGTTTACGTGATCTTGGTGATCCTCTCCATTCTTACCTTCGAATTTCAGAATGTCCGAAGGAAGTTTGGTGGGGATGGGGGGCCATGTAGGATCATGACACACATGGTCATTCATCAACTTATACAAGTCTAGAATATTAAGCGTGTCCAAAAAAGGGAGATGCGGTTGTGGCATCTGGCCCCAAGATCCTTGGAAAGATTGTGTTTGAGGAACTACAACCCATCCAGAGTTATGGTAACCACCATGGACCTGTCCGGGATTGTAATACCCTCCTCCAGGATGACTCATAAGATTTTAGTTTGGAATCATTCCAATAGGAATGTTTTGATGGGGGTTATAAAAATTTCCCCCAGCTGGAGTGGCTTCGGGTTGGGGTTTTCCCAAGGTGTGAAACTGAACTCCTCTAGGTGTGAATACAGAAGATAGAGGTGGATTCGTCATGCCAAATGTGTTGGTCGACATCGACATTGAGGAGGTGAGGGTATAGGATGAAACTTGATCAGAAACTTGTCTGCCAGGTTTTTTACTCCACCTAGAAGCAACAGGGTTAGACCCAGGGTTAAAAGAAAGAATTCCTCCCATGGTGGGAGTCATTTGAGGGATATAAGAGCCACCAAATGAAAATGGAGTATAAGGAGGAGTTGTGCCCCCAAGTCCAATGCTAGCATTAGGGTCAGAAAACGGGATGGAGTTTGAAAACTACGAAGTAAAATTCAACATACCATAGGAAAAATGACTAGAGGCCATAGGGATGGAGTGAACATTATAACCTAGCGAGTGACCAAGAGACCCAAATGGGTTCATGGAAATAGGTTGAGAATTTACTATAGGACGATAAATAGTGATGATAGGTGCCTCCAACACTACAACCATTATGGCTGCAGGAGTCGAAGGGGTGCCATTAACTATAGTGGGTGTGGGAGTCAAAGGGCTCCCAATATTCTAATGACTTAGTTCAATACTCATCCTCTTAGAATAACAAGTCTGAAAAGTGGAGGTGTGTGTACCAGATCTAATAACTCTACACATTTTAGAAGGCAAAGACTCAAAATCCGGTGGTAACTGTAACAAGTGGCAAGTTTGGCGGGGAAGATGGTCCGACTCCACAATGACTTAAGACTCAAAAAATAAATCTTAAGGCCAAATAGTAATCAAAGAGCACACAAAAAATAATGAAATGACCAATATGCACACAAATGGGATATAGTGGCTAAAAAGGGCCTCCCTCCCTAAAGTAGGTATGCCTCACCCAAGAGGGGCCTGAGACTCCATGCTAAAGATTGGTGGTAACATAATTAGTTATAAGGGCCCTCATGGGATTAACAACTAGTCGGTCAAATCCCCCCGGAGAGGTAATCCTCCATAAAGGTTTTGTGTTGTTCGACCCTTATCTGACCCAGGGTACCTATAGAATAACCCATGAAAGTAACCTATGCGGCACCTAAGTCAAGAAACTAAGAAACCACTATATAACCAATGCACAGGAAAGAAATCCTAAGTCAATTCCACCGTATGGGAAGGGTAGAAAAGCTTGAAACCTTGAAAGAACCGCCTCTCACAGAGGTAAGGGCACTAGAAAGATCCCCAGATACGAATAGATCCCCAGAAATATCCCTGGCACTAAGAAGGTATCGTGTGGATATCCCTTCAACCGACCTCGCGTGACCTCGTGATTAACTCCAGTGTAAGTGAAGCCTATTGATCTTACTGATTATACAATGGATTTATCCACTCCCGTAGTCAGAAACATATGTTGATTTAATAGCCTTGGATAATTTTACTCACAAAATCTTATTCCAAGGCACTAAATCCTAAGCTAGTTTGTGCACCCTAGAAAATAAAATCGTTACTAATCAATTTTAAATTATAGGATTAATTTTAACGGCCGTGCTTACTCTAAAGGTGCAGTCATGAAACTAGTGATGCTATGCCTCAGTAAGTAAAGTAAATATGAATACAATGCAAAGTCCTAACTTCAATTTTCAATGAATGATATGCTTCCTAAAAAAATGAAATTTTCAATTCAATTCTGCAATTCTGAATAAAAATGCAATCTTTCGTTACATACACTAAGATAAATGACAAAGACTCAAAATATCAAAATGCCAATCAATGCAAAATGCCTAATATTTTTTTATTTTCAATATAATAAAAATGAAAATGCATGGACTGAACAACAACATGATATATAAAGAATCTATTGTGTATATAAAGAGACAACTCAAGTAAGATACCAAAGAGAAAAACACCTATCCCAATGTACAAGGACAATAAAAATGACAAGATGATGATAAAGGCACCACCCAAAAATTCAACCAAAGACAGGTTTTTTGTCATCCCACAGACACTTAACAATCACTACAAAGACCCAAGAAGACTACACAATCATCAAAACCTACCCAAAAACCACCAAACCCAAAAAAAAAACAAAAAAGGTTGATGTATGTGACTCTTCAAGGGAAAAGTGCATATGTATGCAGCTTGCAGAAGGAAAACATGCGTATATACGCGATTGTCAAGCAAAAACCCGTGTATATGTGTCAAAAACATAACTAGGCTAAGAAGAAGGATGAAAGACTCAGACCTAGAGTGAACAACGACTGTCAAGCAATGATACGACAAGGAACACAATATAAACGAGAGCAATCTATGGAGAAAAACACCCCAAACCCCAAGAAAGAAGATTCAATCCCCAGTATGGTCACCAATTCTGTTATGAGGAAAATATCTTTATGGCTAGGGGAAAACCACAACAAACATAAATGACTGCAGAAATCAACTCTCTTTTCAAGTATTCTATATAAACAAATATACTAGAAAGACAATATAAAAGGCCTACCTCATCCAGACGTTCGACGAAGTCCACCATTGAGCACTTGACCCAAAGCAATATACCTGCAACTAGTCCTCAAAAACCAAGAAACACAAGCATATGGTGATAATATATGATGTTATCGCATTCAATATCATAATCCATTAACATATGTAACAAATACACCCATGGAATAATAATTCAAGTATTTCCAAGATATTAATTGGACGATAAAATAGTATTTATATTAATATATGATCAGCAGAAGTGAAAAAGTTACAGATTTTTGTGTCGTCATGGTTTGGATCCGAGAAAATAAGTTCCTTCCAGTTGGGCCTCCACCACTTCAATCCTCCACCAAAGGAAATCTCATGTAAGAGATACAATGGATTTCTCACTCAATAAGGGAAGAGCTTGGGGGATAAACATTGTGTTCAGACTTAAAGGATAAATGGATGCAGAGTCAATGTGAAGTCAATAATTCCTCTAGAGTAACTTTGCTCTCAAATTTGAATTCTTTCTCCTCTTTTCCATAGCTCGGAATTGGCCCATTTATATCCTTCAAGTGGAACTGAAGGGTCGAGTCAGAACATTTATAGTATATGGAAGTCCAAGGATCATTGATCTCCTATCGTGACATGGAAACCTGACACCATTTTTCATTTTTTGGGAACATTTCTCAATGTACATGGGCTGTAGTGGTGCAACCCGTGTATATGCATGATGTATAGTAGGCAGGGTGCATATATGTGGAAAAGATGTATTTTTATATTTGGGATTTGCCAAAAGGGATGAAAAGTCTGCATAGGGAAATGGGAAAAGGACCTCTGTGAAATATTGCATGGGGTGAGGAAAATATTTCTATAACATAGACATCACCTCATTGGTTACGATAAAAGATATGATGTCAAGATCGTGCAAAAATTTAAGCAAAAGAGGTGAGAGTTTTGATCTGCAAACTCCTCATAGTCGAAGTAGGCAAAAGGCAGTCCCAACCCACACATCAAGGGACAGAGAAAATATGGCCACTCTTAGGAAAACTAGTCCAAGCCGCAACATAAGAAAGGAAATGAAAATACAAAGAAGGAAACAGGAAAATGGTGTGAATACCATAAAATCCCTTGGCACAACACTGAATAATGTCGCTTGAAGTAGTCACTCGTGGACGAGTTGAAGGATTCCAAGTTAGAGGCCGATTCTAAATCTGAATCAAATCTAGAAGGAGGGAAGATGATTATCAATGTTAAACCTTTTGCCACTATCACTACCACCAAATTCCAACCAAGTGAGCCAAAATAACCATAGTAAGGGGAATGCCTCTTTCACTCACAGATGTGGGTAAAGGGGGATCCACTTCATTTCATTTTCAATAGCGGCAGTTAGAATAACCTGATCTCAACAAAGGTCATCAATCGGTTGGACCTGCTGATGACACCACACCCACAACCCTACACCATCGGTTGGCTTAGACAAGGAAGAGATATTTGTGTCATCCAACAATGTTGTCTTCCCTACGACATCAAGCCTTTCAAAGATGAGGTATTGTTTGATATTGCTCCCCTTGAATTTTGTGATGTTATTTTAGGAAAACCATATTTTTGGATGCGTCATGCTATGTATGATTCTAGACCTTGCAGTGTTATTATTACTTTGGGTAGACAATTGTATAGGATACCAGAGGTAGCGTCGCCTACCACTATTTCTTTAATCTCTACTAAGAAATGAAGGAAGGTCATTTCACATACCATGAAGTTCGTCTTCTTTGTGATTTGTGCTCATAGTAAGAAGAAGGTCGCCACCACATCCGTGGATTCTACACAGAGCCTCTATTTGAATAAGAATGAAGTGTACAAAATCATGGAAGAGTATAGAGACATCTTCTCCTCACCCACCGGGGTACCAAAGCATTTCCAAGTCAAGCATCCAATTGATCTAACCCCTGGTTCACATCTGCCTAATGGACCAGTCTATTGTCGCTCGCTGATGGAAAATGATTAAATCAATTGTTAGATCCAAGAGATTCTTCAAAATGGGCACATAAGACCCATCTCCCCCCCTTGTGGAAGCCTGATTGTACTGGTGTAGAAGAAGGATGGGACCTAGCGAATCTGCATTTATTACAGAGAATTAACAAAATCAGATTCAGAAATGATACCCAATTCCTAGGATTGATTACCTTCTTGACCAACTCAAGGGGGAAAAGTTCTTCAACAAGATTGACCTAAAGTCTAGCTACCACCAGGTTCCTGTCGAATGAACTGATATATGGAAGGCAATTTTCATTTCTAAAGAAGGTCTCTTTGAATGGTTGGTCATGCCCTTTGGCTTAACAAATGCATGAGCCACTTTCATGAGGTTGATGGATGATGTATTGCGACCCTTAATTAACTCTTTTGTGGTAGTATATTTGGATGACATCCTCATATTCAATATAAATTGGGAGTAACACATGTGACATATTCAATAGGTTTTGATCACTCTACAAAATCATAATCTATATGCCAACTTGGAAAAATATTCCTTCGGAATGAAAAAGATCCAATACTTGGGATACATTGTTGATGAGAATGGGGTAAATGTTTATCCCATTAAGATCCAATTCATTCGTGACTGGCCAGCCCTGGCCAAACTAACCAAGATTCGAAACTTCTTAGGACTGACCAACTTCTACTGATAGCTCATGTTGAGATTCTCCCATATTGCATGGGACCTCATCCATGTGACCAAAGGCGGTGGCAGGGAAACTTCCATGTGGTGGAAGAAACAACAACAGACATTTGAGGATCTGAAGTAGCACTTATGCTCAACTCCAATAATCTCCTTGCTCGATCTACAACAACCATTCAATATTGAGACTGGAATATCTGACTATGTTGTAGGCACAGTTCGCACTCAATACGGTGATCTAGTGGGATACCATAGTGAGACACTCTAAGATAATGTCCATAAATACCCCACTTATGACAAGGAAATGTATTCCATTGTACAATCTTGTAGCCAATGGAAACATTACATTCTAGGAAAGGAGACAATCATCTACACTGATCACAAGCCTTTGCAGTTCATAAAGACAAAGGGGAAGTTGTAGAATGACCACCATGAGAAGTGTTCCATATACCTACAATAGTTCCATCTCAACATCAACTATAATACAAGAAGCACAAATTGTGTCACTCACTGCCTCACTCGACCTCCCATGGCTACACTCACCACTATGATCCATTCTTGTGGACATGAGGCATCTGAGTGGCCACAACTTTATCAAAAATATCTAAACTTCACCACCACCTATCAACTCTTGGGCACATGCGTGATTGTCACCTATGTTCAAATTCAATATGAGATGTTATGCCATCTGGCCCATCTTTGTGTTCCTACAAGAGAGTGTGAAAATATGATTTGGGAAGCCCACTACAGTCAGATGGCAAGACATTTTGGCGTGGAGAAAATTGTGGTCATTCTCTAAAAACATTTTCATTGGCCAAAACTTCGACAGGACGTGAGAAAGTATATCATATCTTGCACTGCTTGTACCATTGCCAAGCCATTCATTAAGAAGAAAGGATTATACACCCTTGTTCCTACCCCCAATAAGCCTTGGGAATCCATCTCGATCGATTACATGTTTGGCCTTCCATCCACCAAGAAAGGAAACGATTTTGTATTTGTGGTCATTGATCGGTTTTCAAATATCATCATCCTCACAGTCTGCAAGAAGAACATCAAAATGGAAGATATTTCCAAGTTCTTCTTCGAATGAGTGTGGTTCCACTTTGGGATACCACATACCATCATCTCTGACAAGGACACCATGTTCCTCAGTACATTCTGGTTGAGTCTCTTGTCACTGTTGGACACCAAGCTTACTAAATACACTTCTTTCCACCCCCAAACAAAGGTTGTCAATCAGATTATTGTGCACATCCTGCACATGTACAACTCTAAGAATATGTGTACATGGGATGAGAGTCTCCCCTATGTTCAACACAGTTACAATAGATCTCTCCATAACTCCATCAGCCATAGCCCATTTCAGGTGGGACTCAAATTCAAACCCTTGGGTCCCATTGATATTGCACTACCTCTTGCAACCACACAAAAATACTCTTCCCATCTTCAGTCCGAGACAAAAAAAGCCACCAGATTCATTGAGTGGATTCAACACATTCACTAATAGGTCCATGAGATTTTGCAGAAAGCCAATGCTAAGTACAAGAAATGCCATGATCAACACAGGGTACCGCACTAATTTCATGTTGGAGACAAGGTCTAGTTACATTTGAAGAAGGAGTGTCTTACATGGCCCCATAGGAATATTTTCCCTCTTCTCTATGGGCCTTACACCATCACCAAGGATGTGGGTAGAAATTATTTTGAGCTCAACACTCCATCCTTCCTTGGCTTGCACCCCATGTTCAATGTGGACCTTCTTTGGCCATATTTTACACCATTATTGGACACCTCAGAGATCACAGAACAATTGAAACCAACATATATCAACCATGAATGCATGGAACAAGAATCCACTTATCAAATAATGGACACACAGTTCAAGGGAACTCACCAGCAGAGGATCGAGCTTTATCAGGTTGTCAATGTAGGGAAACTCCTACACCAAGGAAAGTGGATCACCAGGGGAAACATTCATCATAAGTTTGCTAACCTAATGGGGGAACTCAATACAATGGATACCATTGATTAATAAGGGGGTAGGACCGATCCAGGTGGATATTGGTACCCACCCACCTATTCCAACTGGCTCCTCTTGATAGTTTTTAGTTCATCACGTTCTTTTGTACTTCTTTGTAATTGTGGTTTCTACACTTCTGTGGCTATCTAAATCCCTACACATATTCTAGGTGGATAATAGTGGCCTCCCACCTAATCCAACTGGCTTATTATATATGTTTTCATGTCAACACTTCTTGATGTACTTCCAGGGTTGTTTTGGATCCCTAAACAATGTTTTTTTGGTTCACCACAATCAAACTATCGACAAAGTAAGGGTTTGATGACATAATGTTTATTTCTCTAAAATACCTTCCCAACAAGCTATCACATTCCTAAAATGGAGGTCGTATGCAAAAGTTACGACCATGGGAAGTTGAGGCACCAACTTACCCATAGGGGCCCACATAACGTTTGGTGTTTCATCTCCTAGGTTTAGGTTTTTGGATGTCTAGGGTTTTGGAATTCATGAGTAATGCTAAAAAGGCCTCTAGAGCCTCATTGTAATCATTCTTCTTAGACGAATGTACATAGAAGCCACATCGCTTCTTAGAGATAGCTACCACCATTCAAGCAAGTGTTTTAGTTCTGCAGTTTTACAATTTAAGCCTATTTCATTCATTCAATAGAATATATTGTTCACTAGATATCATTGTATTTCTTCATATCTCTGTGTTTATTGTATTCAATTTGTTAATTATTTCATTTCGCTCCTAAATATGGATCAACAAGATTAGGGTTGTTGACCTCTAATCATGTTCTTTACTCCTTAATTTGTGGAAAAACTATGTTAGCTACTTTTCATATAAACAGAGATCATAAGATCCCATTTTAAAACATAAATCTCCCTCTTGTGAAAGGACTTGGTCTGAAATTTTCATCCCTCTTGGCTCTTTCTATTGCTTGTGCACTTGTTTATGTATATGTATTGGTGAATGGTTGATGGAATCCTAGCACTAGCCTTGGATGATGCTTTTCTATCTCTTATGATGGATTGTCTTAGCATTTCTCTTGATCTTGGTTTGGTTTTTAGTCTCTTTCTATAATTTTCAAGTTCAAGTATTTTTATGCTAGGAGCTAGGTGGGAAGTATAAGGGCATACACCCCCACCATATCCTTCATCATTTTATTTTCTTCATATCATTGATTATACAAGGGTTTGCTAAGAGAATTATAAGGGCATACAACCTCTTAGCTTAAACCCTAGCCTAGAGAAACTTTCCTTGGGAAGTAAATGTTGGTTGTGGAGCCTGATTATATTCTTGATTCAGAGGTATTTTACTTTCAATCATGTTTATACCCCATGAAGTATTTACACACAAGAAGTATGTACACTCTTCCACGCGGGGGAGTGCAGAGGGGGGGTACCCCCTCTGCAGGGTCTGAGGGGTCTATCCCCCTGGCTGGGGGGTCTAGGGGCAAGCGAGGGTTTAGGGGAAAAGACCCTGAAGGAAAAATTGCCTTGTAAATGTATATTGTAATTTCATTGTAAATTTGGACCATTCATTATAAGGTTGCAGATCTAACGGTAGAGATCATGTTAGGGTTTTTCACCCTAGAAGGGTTTGATGGAGGAATTGCCCAAATTGTGTGAAAAAACCTCGGCGTCCAATAAGGTATTTCTAATGAAGAGATTATTTAATATGAAGATGTCGGAAGGTGGGTCTATTGTAGATCATTTAAATGATTTTAATATGGTTACTAATCAACTAAGTTCTGTAAAAGTGGACTTTGATGATGAGGTCAGGGCTCTTCTAATCTTGTGCTCATTGCCAAAAAGTTGGAACGGCTTGGTCATGGCTGTAAATAACTCTGTCTCTGGTTCAAATACTTTAAAATTTGATGATGTTCTTAATGTTATCCTTAGTGAGGAAATGCAATGGAAAAGCACAGGTGAGACATCAGGAAATGTGTTCAACATGGAGAACAAGGGAAGACAAAAGGATAGAGGAAGGGGTTTCGGGAACCATGGGAATTCTAGGAAGGGAAGATCCAAATCCAGACTTGGAAATATAGAGTGATGGAATTTTGGGAAGAAAGGAAATTTGAAGAAAGACTGCAGAGCTCCAAAGAAACAAAGAGATGGACAACGAGAGAGAAATCAGGAAGCAAATGTAACAGGTGATGTGTTACAAGATTCTTTTATTCTTTCTGTAGATAATATTTTTGAGTCTTGGGTAGTAGATTCAGGGGCTTCATTTCATTCCACACCCCATAGGAAACATTTTCTAGATTATGTTCAAGGTGATTTTGGATAGGTTCATCTGGGTGATGATGCACCATGAAAAATTGTTGGAATGGGAAAGGTAAAAATAAAGCAACGCAATGGAAACCAATGGCTATTGAAAGAGGTAAGACATGTTACAGATTTAAGGAAAAATCTAATTTCAACACGGCAGTTAGCAAGTGAAGGTTGTATATCCATATTTACAGATAAGACGTGGAAGGTCATCAAAGGATCATTGGTGATAGTGAAAGGAGAGAAGGTAGGTACATTGTATTTATGTACTGGTAATACTAACTCTTCTATATATTTAGCTTCTACGGGAGTGGATACAACACTGTGGAATCATAGGCTTGGACACATGAGTGAGAAAGGGATGCAGATACTTCGCAAAAGAAATTTGTTGCCAGATCTTAAACAAATTGATTTGGACTTCTGTGAGAATTGTGTTTATGGAAAACAAAAGAGAGTCAGATTTCTCAGAGTCGGAAAAGAAAAGAAGAGTGAAAGGTTAGAGCTTGTTCATACAGATGTATGGGGACCAACTCAGGTATCATCTCTTGGTGTATCTCATTATTATGTTACTTTTATTGATGATGCAACTAGAAAAACTTAGTTTTATTGCATTCGACAAAAATCTGATGTTTTTGATACTTTTAAGAAATGGAAAGCTTTGGTTGAGAATGAGAAAGGAAAAAAGTTGAAGTGTCTCAGATTAGATAATGGAGGTGAATATTGCAGTAAGGAGTTTGATGATTACTTTTTATACCATGGAATTCGTAGAGAGAAGACAGTTCCAAGAACACCACAATAAAATGGTGTGTCAGAAAGGATAAACAAGACAATCATGGAGCATGCAAGGAGTATGAGATTGCATGCTAGTTTGCCATTACAATTTTGGGAAGATGTTGTAGATACTGTTGTTTACTTAATAAACAGAGGACCTTCAAGCTATTTGGATGGTAGAATTCTAGAGGAGGAATGGACAGAAAAAAAGGTAAACTATTTTTTTTTGAAAATTTTTGGTTGTGAAACATTTGTCCATATTTATAAAGAAAATAGAACAAAGCTTGGGGCAAAATCCAAGAAGTGTACCTTTATTGGATATCGTGTTAATGATTTTGGTTATCTCTTATGGGATTATGAAAATAACAAAATCATTAGGAGTAGAGATGTCATATTCAATGAGAAGGTCATGTACAAAGATCAGTTGCAGGGAAAGAAACAAGAAAAAGAAAATCAAGAATACACAGTGCTTGATGAGATCACTGAAAAAGAAATTCCAAATGAACCAGAAAATCAAAATGTACAACAGCAGGAGCACCAAGTACCTCAAACACCTGCAAGTGTTGTTAGAAAATCTACCAGGTTAAGTATACCCCCTAAACGATACTCTCCTTCATTGTATTATTTATTGTTGACTGATTCTGGTGAACCAAAATGTTATGAAGAGGAAATGCAGGTAGACACCAAAAGGAAGTGGGAACAAGGCATGAAAGAGGAAATGGATTCCTTGGTAAATAACCATACTTGGGACTTGGTTCAGTTTCCTGTAGGAAAAAGAGCATTGCAGAATAAATGGGTTTACAAGTTGAAGGAAGAAGATGGAGGAGAAAAGCGATACAAGGCTAGACTTTTTGTAAAGGGGTTTGCACAAAATAAAGGTATAGATTTTGATGAAATATTTTCTCATGTTGTTAAAATGACTTCAATTAGAACTTTTTTAAGTCTTGTGGTAGTACAAGATTTTCATATTGAACAGTTAGATGTAAAAACAACTTTTCTCCATGGGGATTTGGAGGAAGAGATTTATATGCAACAACCACAGGGGTATGAGGTCAAAGGGAAGGATAATTTGGTATGCAGGTTGAAGAAGAGATTATATGGCCTAAAGAAATCTCCCAAAGGCGTGGTATTTGAAGTTTTGCGGTTATGAGAATAGGGTTATAGTAAGATGCCATTTGATGTTGTTTATTTAAAGCTAGAAAATGAGCTTTTATTATCTTGCTATTGTATGTAAGATGACATGCTTGTTGCGAGGGCTATGTCACGAGGATATAAATGTGCTCAGAAAAGTGTAGTCATTTTGTGATGGAAAGAGTTTAAGGCTTTGCAAAGAAAATCCTTGGTATGAGAATATGAAAGGCAGTAAAAATGCATAGAGAAACTATTTATTGTCTAGGGGTGAGTACATAGAGAAGGTGTTGAGAGGTTTAGAATGCATAATGCTAAACCAGTTAGTACACGCTGACCCAGCCATTTCAAATTAACTAAGGAAATGTGTCCCAAAGACACAGGGAGGATAGAATGCATGTCGAGGGTCCCATATTCATCAGCGGTTGGCGGCTTGATGTATGCAATAATTACGCAAGACTAGATATTACACATGCAGTGGAGTTGTGGCTTGAGATATATGAAAAAATCGAGGTAAAAAAGAAAATTGGGAAGCTGCGATAAAGTGGATTCATATAGATACTTGAGAGAATGCACTAATCATTCATTATGTTTTGGAGTTTTAGAAACTATTCTACAAGGATATGTTGATTCAGATATGGCAATTGATAAAGATAATAAGAGGAGTACCCACGGGGTATGTGTTTACTATAGGTGGAACAATAGTAAAGTGGATTTTGAAAGCTGCCAGGTTGTTTCATTTTCTGGCACTTGAGGCGAGGGTATGTTTTGTTGCTACAGAGGCTAGTAAAAGAGATGATTTGGTTCACAGGTATATGGAGGAATTGGGAAGAAGCAAAGAGAACAAAAGGTTTGTATTGTGATAGTGAGAGTTCCATTCATATTTAAAAGAACTCAACCTTCCATTCAAATACTAAGAATATACATTTGAAATTTAGTTACCACTTCATACGATCCATCCTGAAGATGGACATTTGAAGTTGGAAAAGATACACACTAGCGGAGAATCACGTAGACATGTTAACAAAGGAAGTAACCGGGGAGAAACCGAGTTCCTGATTTGAGTTGGTAGCTAAAGAATGAATATAGAGATGAGAATTTTCGAGGTCAAGAAGGTTGATCCGGCATATACAACAATGATAGACTTGTTGAGATTAGTCTCCAAGTGGGAGATTTGACGTTGTGGAGCTTGATTATCTTTACGATTGAAGTATTTTACTTTCAGGCGTGTTTATACTCCATGAAGTATTTACCTATAGAGTATGCACACTCTTCCACACGAGAGTCTTGAGAGGAGAGTACTCCCTCTGCCAAGATACCGAGAAAGAAGGGGCTAGAAGGAAAAATTGCCTTGTAAATTAACACATTGTAATTTCATTGTAAATCTAGACCGTTCATTATAAATTAGCATATCTAACATTAGAGATTATGTTAGGGTTTTTCCTAGAAGACAACCCTCTTTTATCAGAGAAATATATTGCGACTATGTATAATTGAAAATGTGTATTCTTAGATGAGGCTGTGAGAGAGAAAGAAGAGGATACAATTATGGGTTTGTTGTAGGTTGTATCCCCTTCATATCTTTTTATAATAATAAAGGAAGGACCCAGCAATTTCTCTAGTGGATGTAGCCCACACTAGGTGAACCACGTAAATGCATTGTCTCCTATTGTATTGTGTATCTTTTGTCTTTTGTTTCCACATTTGTTTATTTATTGATCCAAAAGTCCTATTTTCTAATAGTAAAATGGATTATACTAAGGAGGTGAATCTCTAAGATCCATTTGACTCCAATAGCTTAATAGTAAATGTATTGAAGTCATACTTTTTTGCATTGGAGATATAAAATCACTTACTTGGGAAACGATTTTTTGAACAGTTTCTTGCTTGAAGTTGGTTATCCTCATCAGGGAAGGTCTTCCCCATACAGAGCATCCCTCTCCAACACTCTAATTTATGGTACCAAAATTAAACTATAGACGATAGGGTTGCATAACCTAGCTACTAACACTCTCATGACTCCTAAACTAACCCTAGACCAAGACTCTCCTTTGCTCATTACTCTACTAACTAGGGTGCATCCTTTGAGCTAGTTCTTGACAGAAATTTTTCATGGTTGATTTTGTTTCTTCATGCCATTAAATTCTACATCCATAAGACTACAATTTTATGCAGAAAACACATGTTACAACAACCATCTTATCTAGCTTCTTAAGTGCCATTTTCAGCCTATGTTCATTGTTAAGTTTGATGTTGATTGTTAAGTTTGATGTGCTACATGAAGATGCGTTGATGAAAATTTGTGTCTTAATTGGAATCAACTCAAAGGGATTGGATTACACACTCCTATGATCCAAAGTGTATCCCTTCTTCTACAAACCTCATTGAATAATTTCTCAGGAAATATCACCCATCTACTCAAAGTTTTCAAGATGATTTGCAAGAGCTCAAACACACTCTTTGCAGAGAAGGTTTTTAGATCAATGATGAGACAATAGATGAAGAAAATCTTGAAGATCGAGATGAGACATATGATGAAGATGAAGTATCTCCCCTTCCACTTGATGAGGAAATCTAGACCTCTGTTCTTCCTACACATCAATAAGAGAACATGATGAGTTATAATCCTTTTGATAACTTTTATGATGCTTTGTTCCATGAGTGTGGAAATGAAGAAAACTGCCCAAAGGATCTCGATGAAGTTTCTCTTGAAGAAGGCTTGAGCATAGCGTTTTGTTGAAAATTGACAAAATGTTTGTCTGATTTATTTTTCCCTTAATAAATTGGACAATAAATATAATCTATTATTTCATTCATAAGCCGGAGTGAGTTGGAGTTATGACAAATTATAAGTGTAGTTAAGTGAGTTAATATGAGTTGTACTAGTTGTAACTAAAGCATCCACTAATTGAGAGTTTAGCTGTCGGTGAACTCACATGCAAGCGAATTCTGCAGATTAACCACATGCATAATGAGATCAATGGAGACCCTAGTTGAGATAGCAATTGAAAGGACAATTTTTTCTCGGTTGTGATTTGACCACATGCAATGAGCCAATAACTATGAGCATGTGCAAAATAGGCAGTATATTTAGTTGTGAGAATTCCAATTGCAAATATTGTGTAGAGGAGGCTGGTTGTCTGAACACAGAAAATTGGCACATGTAATTGTTGACTTGTGTATGATTATTGAAATGATTGTATTATCTCTTGAGATCTCTGGATTTAGAGTTTTGTATGAGATTGTTTCATGATTCATGATATACATAATTATGTATTAGTGGGTTTTAAGCACTAAGCTTTCCTGGAAAATATTTTGTGTTATGTGTTCTTGATATTTCACTTTGTGATTGTGGTTTTGATTGTGGTTTAATTTTCCGCAGGAAATAGTAGAAGAAATTTTGTATTTAACAGTGGCATATGGTGTTAGATGGAGAATCACGAAATGGCAATTTGTATTGAAATTTCTACATGGTATCGAGGATCCATGGAGGCCACGGAAGTGAGATGCGAACATAATTTTATTCTTGTAGGTCCCGTCTCTAACAAGGTGCAAACTTTAGTACTATAGACTACGCTTAGTTCTTAAAGAAGAAATTCTTGCACCCCAGACAAAGGAGAGGTGCAAACTTCAAGGTGATTCTCATAGACTGCTTAAGGGATAAGTGCAAACTCCCCTCACACAATGAAATACAGTGTGAAAGAACTTCCTAGAAGGTTCCTGAGACTATACATAGTAGGTGTGAACTTCCCAGAACAAGTTCATAGGATATATACATAGGCAAAGGTGAACTTCCTCGGGATACTCTGAGGTGGGGTGTGAATCTCCCAGGGAAGAGGGATTGAAGGGGTTGAGTTTTGGTGGTTAGATAACATTCAAATTTGTAATATTTTCTTGGTGCAATAGTTGATTCAAGATGAAATGTATTTCATTGGCTTGAGGTTGGAGTATGCACTTTCAGGGAAAGATCGAACTACATTTCTTGGAAGGAAAGTAGGCAATTTTCGAGACAATGGCTTGAAGATTACATTGGCAGGAGATGTTCCTAAAACCGGAATCGTGGTCTTGCAAATCTTGATGCATGGAAAATAAAGTGGCGAAGCGAGAAGGATTTTGTTGGAGGGTAAGAATACATTGTCTCAAGTATCCATGTTAAAACCACACCACATGCAATGTGGAAGGTTTTAACGGATCTGCTCAAAAGCAGTAGTGACCATAGGAAATTGGCTTTCGAATAAACTCGGGAAGATCAAGATGGAGAAGATGACACCATTCCAAAATATCTCAGTAAGTTTGTCCAATGTAAGGATGAGCTTGGAAGTGTAGAATTCTTCCAAAATTACTTTAAGGAAAAGAGTCATGACTGAATCATCTGGAAGGTCATAGTATTTCGATTTATGTTAGGTATAAGAAAAACATTCCATGTAATCTTCGAGACTCACATCCTCTAACTGTTGAATTTTAAAATATCATTAAGAATCCTTAGATTTGAGAATAGTCTTGGTATTTCTTAAGAAAATGTGGAAGGTTTTGACGGATCTGCTCCAAAACAGTAGTGACCATAGGAAATTGGCGCTCAAAGATAAACTCAGGAAGATCAAGATGGAGAAGGGTGACACCATTCCAAAATATCTCACGAAGTTTTTCCAATGTCGGGATGAGCTTGGAAGTGTGGGAATTCTTCCAAAATTACTTTAAGGAAAAGAGCCCTGATTGCGTCATCTAGAAGGTCATAGTATTTCGATTTATGTTAGGTATAAGAAAAACATTCCATGTAATCTTCGAGACTCTCATCCTCTAACTCTTGAATTTTAAAAATATCATTAAGAGAATCCTTAGATTTGAAATAGTCTTGGTATTTCTTAAGAAAAATATATTTCATATCTTCCCAAGACCTAATACTAGACTCTCCTAACCCCATGAACCATCTTAGTGAAAAATACTTGAGAGTGGCAAGAAAAAGTTTTAATTTCTGGGCATCTTGCAAGTAGTTTTAGCTTCTACATAAGATGTCAAACTCAAACATGAAGTTTTCTGGGTCCCCACTACTCTTACCATAAAATGTGGGAAGTGCAGAGAGTGGAATGTTCTTCATGTTGACATTTTGTGTGGTATCCAAAATTGGAAACCCAAAGGTGGTTTATGTTTGTTTTCCAACTTATTCTCCCTCAGCATGTCTCACATGGTTGTGATCCTCCTAATCATCCATACTGATTTTATTCCCAAAGAGGGAATATGTGAATGGTTTTATCCCTGAATATAACAAAGTGTCCCAAGGTTCTTTTTTAGGAATGGTATTCCTTCGATATAAAGATTGATATACTATTTGGATGTCTGGGACTTTACTCGAGCCTGTTGAAACTATTGGTTCCAAAGTTGTTGTTTCAACTTGGGATACAACTATATTGGATGAAATGCAAAAGAGAGAATTCACCTATTCAGGGTGAATGATATCTACAAAGTTAGAATCCCCTGATGGTGGTGAAAAGGCAAAGGTTGTGTTGGTTGGTTCTAATGAAGGTTTGAGTGGTCTTGCCTCCTGTCCCACTACTGTTGATCTCTCAATTTTCTGCTCTAAGTTTCCCCGGTTTTGGTCTCTTCTGAGACTTTTTTAGCTCTTTGGGTTGAGTTATCCCATACTTTTTGGTATCATTCTATGGAGTTTATGGGTGGAGTTTTACTTCCTCCAAAACGTTTAGAAGGAACCTTGATCAAAAATTTTGGTTTGTTTTTTATATATCTACCCTTTGGGTCCCTAGGTTTGTTCATGAAAATAGTACAAAAATAAAAACTATCATTGGGTTTGGGGGAACCTACTATAACGGATGCACATGTTCTTACCTCTCGTATTAAAGTTCCCCCACCACCAAAATAGTACCAATGTTCATAAATAATCTACTTCCTAACTATTTTCTACCTTAAGACAAATCCCCAACAACGACGCCAAAAATGATGGTTAAACTGTATGTACTAATTTCCCTCAATTAAATTGTCAACTTGGGGTAAGTAAACTTAGATTTGTAACACAATATGAGTCAAGGAAGAAATAAAAACTTATGGAAATATTAAATAGATAAGGAGATGGTTTACCCTAGCGATCAATACTCATTTCAATTTACAATTCTACTTTAAAAAGATGACTCTTAAAATCTATTTAAACAACATATTCTATGTTAAATATTGTTAGCCCTTCACAAAGTTTTGAGGAAATCTTGGTCAGGTTTGGACCAACTTTTTGACTTCGACGTGATGGTCGAAGATGGAGCGCCCAGGCGGAGCTGAGATCACAGATCTCACTAGTTTTGTGGGCTTTGTAAGGGGTTATGTAGGGTTTTTGTAATGGGTTATGGGATGTCGGACCATGAGGTTTTCCCATGATTAGGTGTTATTTTAAGGGATTTTAAAAGTATAAATAAGTAAGAATATATGATAGAAGTAAGTGAAGATAAGAAAGACAAGCGAAGTCTTGGTAGCTAAGTGCAAGTAGTTTGGATTTGCTTTATGAAGCATAATGTGTATGTAACGCTTTGTGCTCGATAGAGAAGTTGGCTCTGTGACTTGACCTAGTTTTGGGAAGGAGGATCTGGTGCTTAGTGCACAGATCTCCTATCTAGTGTGAAGCTTGACTCTGTGGCTTAATGCATAAGAGAAATTGAATGTAAGAGATTAAAGAATAATAAAGAAGGTGAAGCGGTTGGTGAACATATCCCCACACTGGGGTGAACCACATATATCTTGTGTCTTTGGTTTGCTTTGTTCTTTGTTGTTTATGTTATGAATCTCCTCAGAGCTTTTTTCATTATGTATGATATATATATCTGATGTTGCTTAGTGATCTACTTTTGTTAAGGATGAATGGATGTTATATCTAACTTCTGATGATAAGTGCTATGGGTATATTTTCATTTTTTACTACGTTGATTTATCTTTGGGTATGTTCTGCGATGCTAATAAGACTAATGAACTAATGCATGTTGTTCCTAAGTGTTAATAGAGTACTCTGCGAAGTGTTATTATCACATATCTGTGTCCCAGCTTGGTTACAGACACCTGCATCCTGTAACCCCCCCTGATTCTACCTCAAGTGAGACCTCACCTGCTTCATAGGTGTTGTCGAAAGGGATGGTAGTCAGGGTTTTGTTGGTACGTTGTTAAGCGTTGAACCCTAGTTTTCCCCCTGTGCCAACAAATGGTTCTGTGGGCGGAACTTGAAACTGTGATTGCTGGGAACTAAAGTAAAGAAAAGAGAATCTTTGTGCATAGATCTGTTGTTGTAGCGTGTAGTATTCTACTTGACTTGCGAATATTTGTGCTAAGAAAGAAATCTTATCTGAAGAAAAGAGAAGCTCTTAAAAGAGGTAAAGCTTTGTGCTTTGATAGGAGTAAGATAAGTGAAATTTTTTGTTTTGAAAACATGAATTTAAGCATGTTTAATAGATTCTATCCTAGTTTGAAGGCTAGGGCGTAGTTAGAAGAAATATTTGATATGAGTAAATTTAATAGAAATGAAGAAAGATATGTTATTCCTATGAAAAGAAAGAGTTTTTGGACTAATAAGTGGATGCATGAACCTAGAAATATTTTTTGCAGATTGCAAGTCCAACAATGTGATCCTAGTGCGTAGTACAAAAGAGGTTGGGGAACATTTAAAAGAAAATGAGGATGGACATTGTGGTATAATTGCATAAGACCAGGACATCTTGCTAAGGAATGCCCTGGCACAGGTCCTACTTGTCTTTGTTGTAAGATTGTTGGTCATGAGGTTGAGGATTGTCCAAAGATGATTGTTAAAGTTGAACGAATTAACATGAGATGAGAAAACTATCAAGAGACTAAGGGTATGTTAGAGAATCATAAATCAAAAGAATGAGAGAAAATTCAAACTACATTAGTACAGTTGAAAGAAATGATAAATGTTCACAAAGATGTCAGTTTACCAGAGATCTTGAAAGTAAAACAACGAATAAGTGCAAGAATAGAAGACTTCAACATAGACTGTGTCTTGGATGAGGAGACACAAGTAAATATTATGATAGAAGAAACTTGGGAATTTTTGGGAAAGCCTACTCTCGTACCTTCATTGGGAAGGATAGGCTTGTTTAAAGGAAATATGATAACCCTATGTGGAAGAGTTACTAATGTACCTATTATTGTTCATGGAACATTGATTGAAGAAGAATTTGAAGTTATTAATTTTGTTGAGAAAAACGCTCCTTTCCCACTTTTTCTAGGTAAGCCTTGGATTTAGAAATATCAAATCGGAAGAAAAGTAGAGGAAGAAGCTACAGAAAAGAAAAATAAATAACTAAGGGATTTCATAGTAGAAAAACAAATCGACTAATAGAAGAACGAGAGGATAAGTCGAAGAAAAAGAATAAAGTAACATCGTAGGAGAAACAGAAAGCAAGAGAATTAGTTGTCAAAATTGAAAGAATGCAAGAAGGCTTGAAGAACCTATCTATGGAAGAATGAAGTATATTCACCCAGGAAGTATTAAGAGAAGGGATATTAACTCTAGGCTCTGTGAAGGAACCTCAACAGTGTGAAGACACTACTCTAAAGGATGATAAGAATAAGAATGGAAAGAGAATTCTAGAAATAGTTAGAGAGACTCAGTTCACAGGAAGGAAGGAAAGGAAGCTCAATAAAAATAAAGCTAAGTTGGAAAAGTTGCAAGAAGATACAAAGAACAGATGGAATACTTCGTAGACTAGAACCTCGCAGGAGGCAGGTTCGCAGGATTTGAACCTTGCTGGAACAACAGAACCGCGCAGTATGGGACTTCTCCCTGGAAAAGTTATATGACCATTGGAGGTGCCCCGACCATTAGAAAGACGCTCTAGAATGCCTAGAAAACACAATTATGGGTTTATGGACTGCTTTTTGTGTTGAAATAATGTAACTGCGAAGAGCATTCTTATTATTATTTTTTTATTGGATTAAATCCCCATTGAGGATTAATCATGTCATTATTATTATTATTGTTATTGGATTAATCCCCATTGAGGATTAATCATGTCGGTAATTGTATAAGGACCAAATCCCCTTTTGCGGATTGG
>SNQJ01S0007787.1:40952-65034 GCA_010110895.2 Picea sitchensis | reverse complement strand
CACCTTCCTTGTGTCCTCATCATGAATTTCATGGGATGAATTTTCACTTTTGGGTGTCTTCTCTGTTACGAAATTTTTCATTACTTCCATGATCTTAGCTTCCATTGAATCCATCTTAGTATCCAACTTAGCTTCCATTATGACGACGAAGAAGAAGTAGGAAGAAATCTATAATAAAGAGATCGATGAGGAGGACGATGCTTCTGAAGATAATGGGTCTGGATCGCTCGAAGGAGGAGGAGGAGACCAAGAATATGGACAAGGAGGAGGGGATAAAGAAGAATAACAAGGGGGAGGTGAAGCTACACCACCTCAAGATCTCCCTTTTGAAACAGTAACACCACAGAAGAGGAAGGTTTATCCAAAGAAACCTTCGGCAAGAAAAAATATGTGCGCTAGTAAGCCCCAGTTGGAGGCCACGCTCATAGAGGATGATATTAGTTTGGTCCAGAAATATATGGAGGATGATTCCAAGGACATATTGCAAAGATATGGAATGAAGAAGGAAGATATATATGGATGGATTGATAAGGAACTTAAGGAAGTACAACAAGCTATTCGTTTGGTTTGCGCATTACCTACAACTCCTTCCTCATCATAGACTGTAGAATTGGGGGATGAACCTACCCAATTGAGAAGACTTGTGGATGTGACAGAACCTCAATTTTAGCGATTCTAGGAAGAGAAGGAGAAGGCTACAAAATCCTTGAAACAAGATAAGTATGAAGCCTTAGAACAATTACGCGTAGCGTGGTACTGTGTAACTGCCTATGAAAATGAGAAAGAATAATTTTAGGTGATGATCCAGGAGGAAAAATCCCAGCTACAGAGAGAAAAGGAGAAGTTGCTCGCAGAACAGGATATGGTCAAAGAAGCAGTGACTAAATCATGTCACTCTGTGCTAGGATTGGCATAGGAGAAACAATGGTCGGTCGAGGCTCAAGTAGTGAATATCGCTGAGACCATCCAAAAAATTCAAGTGAGGATAATAGAGTTGGAGGTCCAAGAACTACCGAGCACTCCACAGGAGGTTTGTGACCAGAGGGAGGAAGCCTCTATGAACATAGTAGTAAGGATCATATCCCTCACCTCATAGCGCAAACAATGAAGTGATAGAAGCTCACAGACATATGAATGCCTCACAGAAGATCCAGAGCTACGGAAAATGAAAGCACAGTTAGAGGAGGCACAACAATAGGCATTGTCAGTAAAGGCACAGATGAAGCTAGTCACTATAATAGAAAGAATGAAGAGATATTAGGAACAATGCAAAATCAAACAATAGATCACTTCCCTTCAGGGCAGGGTAATGGAAGTCATGCAGAAGATACAACCTACACAGGATGAAGCCTGCAAGGTTTTTGAAGAAATTGAGTGACAGGGATCACAATTTGACCAAGTGGTTGCAACAATGGATCACAATCTGCACAACTCACTAGATCCTTCTTCCTTACGGTTTCAGCACAAAGCCTTCTATAACTTCTACAACAACTTGCACTTATCTCTGTAAACCTTCTATAGTCATTCACATAGAACTTACATAGACTATTAGCACATATCTTACATCATAAAGATACAATCCCCCTCTACTAGATGCCTAGATGTTTATTTATACATTACAAAAGTGGGCCTAAACATGGGTAAACCCACGGGCCGACATCCCTTTCCCATTACATATTCCCAAAACCCAAAAGGGACCCAAAAGTGGGACGAGATTCCTCAATCTCTGCTTCGTCTAGCACTCCATCTTCGACAGGCTGTCGAAGTCCCAAAAATGGTCAAACATGACCAAGAAACTTCCCAAAACTTGGTCAACGGCCAACGGGCCCCCGACACTCACCTGTGACTCATCCAGAGTCACTCTGGTTTGATCAATTCTTCCTTGAATGTCTCGATCTTGGCTTGAGATGCTTTGACCTACTACTTTGATGTGGTCTCTTGCTCGGTGAACTCTTGGATCAGTGCATCGCTCATCGGTCCTTCCAAGCACTACTCTACTGTGAGGACGATTTTTTCAAGCTCTGCTCCTTAACTCTTGACCTTTGTAAACAACATACATGCCTTTTCTTTCACAGGTTGAAGTCGCTGAGTGACTTCCATTACCTTACTTTGAAGCATATGAACCTGCTTCTATGTTGTGCATTATTCATGCGATCTCTTCATCCTATATACAATTGACAGGGCTTTCAATTGTACTTGTATCATATCTGCATGTTGTTTTTCTTCTTGGAGATGTGACTCCAGCATCTGCAATTCTGGATTCTCTATAAGGTTTTCATATGTCTAGGTGCTCTGATTGCTTAGATGCTTGCACTCCAAGGCAAGATATTTTAGTCTATCAACCGTGCTGGGGGAAGTTACTTCTCTTTGTTCTATGATATTCTGCGAGGTCTTAGGTACTACGCGAAGCTCGAGTTCTGTGACCCATTGTTGTAGCTTATGAATTACTCCTTCTAGTTGGGCCACCTGCTAAGAGACTTGTTCTTCTGTCTAGACTTCAACGATTGTCACATAGCGAAGTGCTATATTGACCTTTTCCTTAATTGCAAGTTGCTCAGCAAGCAACTCTTCCTTTTCTTTATGCAATTAGGATTTTTCTTCATCAAACTTCTCTTACATAACACTCTTTTCTCGTTTCTCCTTGTTGCATTATTATAGTAGATATTCATATGCTTGTGCCAAAGCCTGGGTGGCTTGAACTATTTCTTCTTGTGCTCATCGAAGGTGAGCTTCGATCATGTTAGGAATCCGGTGGAGTTGAGCTGGCGCATCTCCCTTTTTTGGTGTTCCTGCTGTCAAGGGAGCAATAGCTACTATGCGACTGGATTGTAATGTCTGTTGTAATTTTTGAAGTTCGTCCTTAATGCGACTGAATACCTCCTCCTACTTGGCTTCCTACTTTTCTACAATCTCTAGCGAGGCATCTTTTAAGGTAGTGAAAATGAAGTTGAAGTCATTTGCAGTCAAGGTGGTCTCAAACTTTGTTTTGGTTGCTTTCATCTTCTTCTTTGAAGAATGCTTCGGGGGAGAAACCTTCCTTTTCTTCTCAGGATCCTCCTCATCTCTTGCAGGGTAACCTTGCCTTTCCTCTATTTGACTGCAGTACCATCAATTTCTCCTCCATCACCTCCTTTCTCGGGTGAGATGGAAGGGGTATCTGCTGAACTACTATCGATGTCCTGAGGCTCATCATTCTTCTTTGTCTTTCTCGGTCCAGGTGTATCACGTACTGCTTCTGGACTATCAACATCAGAGAGCTCTATGGGGTCAGATGGGATAAGGAGGTCCATCGACCACTGCTTAGTAATTTCGTCTAAGTCATCCTCTGTTAACTTGTAATAGGACTACAATTGTTGGTGATTCTCATCCGCGCATAGTGTGATGTAGATGAAGTGGTGGTCCGTGCTGAATTTCATCAATGGAAAAAATCTGTGAAGCGTGTTCAGGGTTATGCAAGGTGCAGACTAGATTGCAACCTTCAATTGGTTATAGTAAGTGTGGAAACCAGTGTTGGATTTCCACTTATTTTTCATGTAGTTGGAGTACCACAATGTACTGAACTTCACGGCCAGTAGTTCAAATGGCTCGGTGTCCAGGAAAGTTGCACCCTCTGGTAGCTCCCATGCAATGAATGCGATTAGTATGAGAAGTCAGCTAAAGTGGAACTCATACCCTTGGTCTTGTGATTTCCTACAATCAAGCTCTAGTTGATTCACCAATTATTTGGCCCAATTCATTTGTAGTCCCTCCACTCACTTCCCTACGAGGTCAACTACAAATCCAGTCACTTGGGTCAGTATGTTTCAAACTAGTTTTCCTACAATCATCTCACAACCAAGGCGCACTACAGAGTTCTCGATGGAGGCCACCTTGTAACCTCACATTCCCTTCTCTACATCACCATAAGTGCCTTTTTTTCTCTGGGTGAGAGCACGATCTGCGGTCTTTCCAGGGTAAAAATCCCATGGGTCAGGGCCCTACATGCTTAGCCCTGTGATCCGATTGATTAGAGTCGGATCCACTATGATGTGTCGATTCAACCATAGGTATCCTCTGTCATAGCAGAAAAACAATAAATTGATGCACGCGTTCACTTCTTGATCCCTCCCGAAATGAGGAATCTTCATTACGTTGAGGAGGGTTGACTGTGCGAGGTTATGGGTCCACTCCTGGGGGATGATCTTTGGGTTCTTCCCTTTGGTGTTAGTCAAATACTTATGCAGGGATAGCATACTGTAGGCCTTCTTGTCACCAAGTTTGAAGTCGCTAAACTTCAAGGTGGCGATCTTGTCTTGGTTAGCACGTACTGTGCGTATCTCCTTCGGGAGGTATGCAATGATCAATTTGTATTCAAAGTCCCTGGGCACACTGTCTCGATTCATTGTTCCACTTAGAGGTGCAACATATGTAGGTAATATGCTTGGGCTCATCTTCATAGTTGCAAAATCATTTCCAAGCTTAGATCGTCTTTCCGAGGGCAGTCAGGATGGTCCTGCTCGAGCAATGGAAGGGGAAGCTGGCAATGCTCCCAAGGATGACGCTTGTACACCTTTAGATATTCCTCTTTCTGACATGACTCTCTCTGTCATCAAGCCAATCAAAACTTCTTTGACTATTTTCTCTGCAGCGCTGAGCTCATCCGACATACAGGCTCGGGGTCAATTAGATCGGGTGTGAACTAAATTTAGAGACTTCAATGAAGGGTATGGGGACAAGGCGATGATCACAATGAAAAATAATCTCAGGCTTTAGGCTTAAATTCTCAGTTAGAAAAAGTATTCTCAGTGCATGGTGCGACGGAATAAATAAGAAATTTAGCAATGGTCTGCTTGCAATGGGTATGAGGCATCATTAGCTCATGTTCTTTCTGTTGTGGCATGGTCTAACGGTCTGGTGGCGAACCATCAATTCTTTTCGACCCATTCGGAGCCATAATCGAATGATTATATAGGCTTCCAATAGTTATATTTATTTTCTTCAACGAAGTGGTCTATGTCGTTGGTCTGATATTTTGGCAAAGTTCAAATTCTGCAAGTTTTCCTTCTGCGATGCTTCTTTTGGAATTTTGTGTAGCCTGTCGATCTTAGCTCTCTTTTTACTTAGCGTCCTAGACTTATTTCTATTGATCTTTGTCTCGGTGATCTCCTTCCCATTCCGATTCTTATTTTCCTTGGACATATTCACTTCGTGTTGTTGATATTCTCTCCTAAGACTCAGGGGTAATATTTCTTCTATATCTGAGACATATACTGCAATCTTTTGTGAGTCCTCTAGTTCTCTTTCAACTTTCACATATGGGCTCCGGGTGTCAAATAGATTCATTTTGTTCTCCTGTTCTTCAATCAACTGTACGATCCTTCTGGTCATGAAATCCATTAACTCTTGTCTCTGTTGTTTTAAAACCTTTTCTTTTTCCTTCTTTTTGGCTTGATATCTCTCAATCCAAGGTTTTCCAGGTAATATAGTAAACGAGGCACTATCCTCAATAAAATTTATAATCTCAAAATCTTCCTCTGTCGAAGTTCGATTAACATTCATAGATATCTGAGTGAGCCTTCTACATAGGTTCACCAGTTTTCCTCTKAATAACCCTATTCCTCTTGATGAAGGGATCATAGCAGGTCTTCCTATAGCTTCCCAAGTTCTCTCTAGAATAATGTTCACAGGTGTTTCTTCATCAAGAACATGGTCAATGTCGAAGTCTCCTATTCTTACCTCGATGTATTCTTTTTCTTTAAAGATCTCTGATAACCTAAAATGTCAGTGGTCGTTCAAGGTGTCTTTCATCTATAGTAATACCTTCTCAAATTATTTTTGGGGTTTTGATATTTCTGGTTCTATCTTAGGGTTTTCTTCATTCAGGTTCATTCTTTCAAGCTTAACAACCATTCTAGGGAAATCCAATACTTTTTGGTCCAAAGCTTTGCAACATAGGCAACTAGATATTCTACCAGGGCATTCCTTAGCAAGATATATCGGTCTTCTGCAACTGTAACATAGGGTTAATCCTCTCTTCCTTTTAAATGATCCCCAACCTTTTCTGTACTACGCACTAGGATCATGATAAATAGCCTGCAAAAAATTCTTTGTAGGATCCTACATCCATTTGTTAGTCCAAATGTTCTTTCTATGCATAGGTATACCATATCTATCACTATGCTTATTAGATTTATTCACAACAAACTTTCTTTCATCTATCAGAGCCCTAGTTTTCAAGAAAGGAAAGAATCTATAAAACATACCTAGATCCAAACTCTAGAAATAAAAGAATTCACTTATTTTACTTTTGTAGAGCACAAAGCTTCCAGATCTAAATTGTTTTGACTATTATTACCTTTATCAGAGCACAGAGCTTACATATATTACCTCGTTTCTACATAGCTGACCTCTTTTCTTCAGAAACTTCCACTTTTTACTTTTCTTAGAGCACAAAGCATTCAGATCTTGCTTCTTTTCTTCAGATCTAACCTTCTTTCTTTAGCACAGAGCTTTTCAGATCGAGCAGGATACTGCACACTAGGGCATAGATCCTTACATAAAGATTCCACAGTTTCATGATGAATCTTTTCACAAAGCTTCTTCTTCTTCAGTTCCCAACAATCATAGTTCCAGGTCTCGGCAATAGAACCATTTGTTGGCACAGGGGCAGAGCTAGGGTTCAATGCTAGAATATCACACCAACAAAACCCTAACTACCAGCGCTTTCGGCAACACCTACGAAGAAGATGAAGTCTCACCCGAGGTAGAGGTGGGGTTGGTTGTAGGACTCAAGATCTGTAACCTTAGATGGGACACCAATCTGTGATTATATCGCTTATAGAGTACTTAGCATTGATCATTCATCAATATTCAACCCTTATTATACTTCGCAGATAACACAGAGAATCATAATATTCACTGAGATATAAGGTAATTTAGCACTTAGCAATAGTAATATAGGTCAGATACAGTAGGTCAACACTAAACATCTTCATACATATTATATCTACCATTCATATACATATAATTAGGAACAAAGCATAAGTAGACCTATCTAAATATACCAAAGCGTTTAGCCAAAGCAGAGATAAACACATCAAGTGAAAGAATAAAGCATAACACATAGATTTACGTGGTTCACCCCCTTCCCTGGGGCTACGTCCACCAACTCTTCTTCTTTATTAGCATCTCCAATTGGTTATAGGAAGAAAGCCACCAAAAACCCTTCCTCACATAGGACAAAAGATCTACGTAGCTCACTAGATCCTTCTTCCTTGCGTTTTCAACACAAATCCTTCTATAAATTCTACAACAACTTACACTTAGCTCTGTAAAACTTCTACAGTCAGAGCACTTACATAGACTATTAGCACCTATCTTACATCACAAAGATACAATCCCTCTCTACTAGATTCCTAGATGTTTATTTATATATTACAAAAGTGGGCCTAAACGTTGGTAAACCGACGGGCTGACATCCATTTCGCATTACATATTCCCAAAACCCAAAAGGGACCCAAAAGTGTGCCAAGATTCCACAATATCCGCTTTGTCTGGCACTCCATCTTCGACAGGCTATCGAAGCCCCAAAAACGGTCAAACATGACTAAGCAACTCCCCAAAACTTGGTCAAGAGCCAACACCGATCTTGAGAGGTCGACCAATGGAATGTTTGTCACTCTCTAAAAATAGAAATACATTAAATTCCATTACAAAAAAGCATCTTGCCCAACATCCTCGTGTGCTCAAAATAGCGGCCACTGCAACTACCCAAGTCTGAATGTGATGAGCTCCATAGCTGGACGCCATGAGTGGGCACACAAATCATTGTCATGATTCTCCCATCGAACTCCATTGATGTTGTTGTGGGTGGGAAATCTCCCTACGGAATAGCATTAAGTGTTCTGTAATGCATGCAGAAATGACCTAAAGTCTCCTACTTTTTACCAACATCCCAATCATAAACTCCATTATTCATATTCAAATACAAGGTTAAAAAGATCAAGTTATTGTACCTTAGTTTATGTGTTTGATGTTGATCCTTTAACATTTGGTCTCTCCTTGAATGAAAATATCCTCCCAATGCTGACCTTCATCCATAAAAAGACAAACAAATAACTCCACATGCATATGATCTATGAACTAATGGGTTAGAGATTTTATCAAAATATAATCAAAATTAAACATTGCAAACCTCATATGGAGGGACGGGAAAAACACTTCTTTTTATTAATATCACAAGAGTAACCTTACAATAGTGAGATCGACCACTCCTCCTCAAATTTGGTCTTGGTATCCTCTTCAACTGTGCTCCATTTGCTTTTGTATATGCTTCTCTTCACACACTAGTTGCAAAAGGTTGTGACAAAGGGAATGAGAAATCAGGTAAAATTTCTTTACAATTATTTTCCTCCTTCCAAATGGGACCCCTACCCATTCTTTTATAGGCTATAAAGGGCTAGGTATTTGGTTGAGAGATCATCTATGGGCGGTCAAACAGTTTAGGTAACTTACCAAAAATTGTGAGTTTCATATGGAACTTTCCATTTTTCATGATTTTGTATGTATAGGTGGGTTGTAGTGGGAAAACCACCGTATACATGTGTGCAGTAGTGGAGCATGGTGCGTGTGCCTTAAAAAGGGGTGTTTTTAAGAAGAGTTGTTCAGTAGTGGCTTGGAAAAAGATGTAAAATGAGATGGCCTAATGCCAGGTAAGCATATCTGGTGCAAATTAGGGTTATAATAGATGCCCCCTAATGTGTTAGGTCAGAAGATCATCTCATGGATGAAATACATTATCAATCTTCATCAACATATGAAACAAGTGGGCCCGGGGACCAGATTTCGGGAGGTGCCATCCGCAAAATAATAATTGTCTCACCGAGGCGGGCATACCCATGCTCGAAATGAAATAAAATCATGACTACCATTCAGATACATTGTAGATACATGCCATATAACTATATAAAGTGTATCCATGAGCAATACACAGTGGATCTACATCTCAAAATAAAAAAGATATACATGTATAGTATCCATATTCAAGAAGCGAATAAGGCCTGATGTCTAGAGACAAGGCCTTCAGAGCTTGAGAAATAGCTTCAAAATCTTCACAACTTGGGTAGGAGTGTAATATGAGTGTACGACTTCACTACCCAAATATCTTTGACGGCTTGTCAGGAACGAAATAGAGGATTTTGATGATCAGGCTGATGGCTTCATGGATTTTGAACAAAGACTTGATTGGGATTTAGGGATGGCTGGGCATGAGGGCAAGACACAATTTGCAGAGGGGACGATTGAAGCTTGGTAAAACATTCCCTTGGACAATAGCATGACAAATGATGATACTCAGGGAGCATGATGTTGACATAATTTCATGATGCAGGAGGTAACGCAAACTCTCCATATGTTTGGAAGAATAACCAAACGGAGGAGGACACAACTCTATGTAGCGATAAAAACTTCCTAAGGTCATATTAAATCCCAGGTCTTGATGAACAAATGAAAGGACTTGGTTTGTCCAAGGGAAACTCATTATGCTGCCAACAAAAAGAAAATACTTTTCCCTTCCTCTTTTTGGGGTATATTTGATTTTTTTGTCTTTTTCAATAATTGTGGAAAGATTGAAAAAGAATAAAAGAATTCTACGTTACAAGGGAGGATCGAGTGTCACAGACATACTAGTTCCAAGCACAAGGAACACATGGATAGAGGAAAAGGACACTCAGGAAAAATCCTCCATGGGCCAAGGTGTCAAGACGCAGAGGAAAAGTGCTACAGGGATTGCGTATAAGGCATGCTTCATATGGTTCAGTCGAGAGAAACATGGAGACGACATTAGGCCAAAGAAATAGGTATGAAAACACGATTAATAAGAGACATAATGGTAACGTCCTTCAATGTAAGTTTAACAATCCCATAGAAGGTAAGCTCTATAGTTTTTCATATTTTGAGAGTCTGAAAAAGCGTAAAAGGAGACTCTGTTGTGGTACCTTTTTCGAAGGTGGTCTAGTCGATTCAAAAAAGGGGTAAAATAGCACCGAAAAGACGTCTATTCAAAACTATTTTAATGAGTGTGATAAAGACAATATCACTCGACAATTTTTTCATATTTAACGAGTCTAAAAAAAGCTTAACTATGGACTCCATCAGGAATGTTCTTCTGTACCATTTTAACGAGTGTGAAGGAATAAGGTCACTCGATGATCTTTTCAATTTTAGGGAGTCTGAAAAGAGCTTAACTATGGACTCCGTGGGGGTTCCTTTTTCATAAAATTAGTCCCTCAGGCCCGAAAAGGGTTAAAATCATACCTGAGAATACTCTTCTAGGGAACCGAATCTCCTAGAGTATACCTTTGTTCGTATAGTTGACCATCCAGACTGAAAAAGGGGTAAACTACTGCTGGATAGATGTGCCTTCAAATTTTAGTTTAGCGAGTGTGAATGTCAAGAAGGTCGCTCGACAATATTTTCATTTTTAGAGGGTCTGAAAAGGGATCAAATGAATACCCGTTGTGTTTTGGGAGTCCTGGGGGTGAGGTCAAGAGTGATAATGCATCATGCAAATGAGGCTCAAACTTGTAATCAGGATAAAACTAATAAGGACACCCAAGCCTATAGTCATTAATGATGGCATGGACACCAGAATCCAACCAAGATCTATCTAGGGCATCCATGAAGGGTTAGGCTCTACCACTAAAATACGACACTTATAAAGAAGCAATGATGGTTTTGTGTCACAATTCGGTGGGATCGATCCTATGGAAAAGAAAAAAAGGAAACAAGGTGCAACAAGTGGAGGTGGAATCCTATCTTGCATGCACAAAGTTGGAAAAATTACTTTTTACCAAAAGACCTTGAAAATGACCCAAAACTCCAAAAGTTTCCCAATGCCCAAAGTAACTTTTATCGTAACAATCCATAAGAAACTCCTGAACCATGTTAAATGATTTTTAATTTAGAAAAAATGACAAAAGGGTCCAAAAAATGACAAAAGGGTCCAAAAAATGACAAAAAGGAGCCAAACAGTCTATAAATAGAAGCTGGCAGCTCATTATCACCATTGTTAATTGAGAAATTGACTGTGGAGCCAAAAACACCCCTTTGTCAAAAGAGTTGATTCTGGGAGCTTCGGTGGACGGAACGAGCTTTCGATTGGACCAAGTAAGTACATACTAAACCCTCTTTCTGTTCAATTCTTCCTTTTTTCTTTTAATTTTTTTTTTAGGAGGGGCATCAACTCCTAAAAAGGTCGACCCTACATAAACGCAGGTTATCCTATGACAACCTTCATGTGCACGCATACAGGATAAACTCTGCATGCATGCACATGCGACTGTGTACACTATATCTCGCGTGTAACCTCCTTTTTGTGGAAAAAAAAAACAAAAACAAAAACAAGAGTTAATCCCTTATGAACTTGTCAATTGCAGGTTTTATGTTCACTAGAGAGAGAGAGAGCATGATGACTTTGATTTTGTGGTCTTATATGACCCTGATGTTGTAGCTGCATTACCTCAATGTGTCTTATTTAAGTTCTTCCAAAAAGAATTTATGCGGGCAAAACCTAGGCTGTTGAATGCCTTGATAGACTACTGGCACCCGGATGTGGAGGAATTCATGCTTGAGGAACAGTCGTTGACTCCAATGACCTAAGATATCTACTTTCTGACTAGCCTCTCAAGGAGAGGGGAACTAGTCAACCTTCGCACGTTTCCCTCCAGGCCTCACAACATAGCAGACTTGATTGGACTCCATTACAATGCAAGTACCAACAAAGTGGGCACCCAGGTGCCGATTCATAAGATTAGCAACCTAATGCTGAAAGCGATAGTTCTACTCCTTGGATGGATCACTAGATCCGAAGTTTTACACCAGGCTTCCTGGGCGCACATGAATTGTGCAGTTCAGTGCTTGAATGCACAAGTTTTTGACTGGAGTACTACTTTACTAGACTGCATGAAAAGGCTATTGACAGAGTGTCCGATGCGGAGGCACAAAAACTTTGGGTTTGGTACTATCCTTTTTGTTTTCTTCTTTGATAGGGTACCTAGATTGAGTCTGAGGGAGATTGTACAAGGGCACATATAATCTTCTCCAGAAATAAACAGATGGGCGGCGTGGTTTCCGCGACAGGGGGTGAGGGAGGAATATCGAGGCCTTTGACAATAAGTTTTTCGATTGGTGGTCTCGGCAGATTCTGGTGATAGAGGACTATCCCTATGCTAGAATCGACTTTTTCAGGGACCCTGACATGGGCGTACCTCCCAGAGTTGTACAGGGAGAGCTAGGTAAGATTTATTTTCAAAGTTATTTGATTTTTATGTTGTTTTATATATATATATATATATATATATATATATATATTATACTAGAGTATTTGATAGATATGTGTCTTTTATGTGCAGATGTGGGACTAGTGCATCCAATGGACTTTGCGAGGACTAGGTGACATCCTCGACCAGAGGCCGCACCAACCGCAACCAATGGACCACCAACAATAGGGAGACCTCTAGCTGGTGAGGCTGAGAGATTTTTGAGACAAGTAGAGAGGAACCTTACCTCACTCACTCACACAGTCCCCATGGCAGAGATCGAGGATCTTCTGCCATCTATGCAGCCTCATGTAGTTGGGGTGACACAGACTTAGGTCGAACTATTCCTGCGTTTGGAAAACATCTTTGTTCAGTACAACAGGGCCAAAATTCCTTATCCTTAGCTAGGTTGGACTACCTATGTGCCAAGGGAACTTTTTGTATATTTTTGAGGGAATAAGCCCCATGACTCTTTACTGGACAAATATCTTTTGAGGCGCTTGCGCCCACTTATGTACTCTGGTGCTTTGTGATATATATATGGATTTTTTAATCTTTTTGTGTGTTGGATTACACTTATTTACAAATGTATTTACATGTGTGTGTGTATGCTTTTTCTTACATGTGTGCAAGATGCCAATATAATATATGATTAGCTAGAGTATCTGTAACTTGATTCAATCTCCTAGGAACATGGCTCTACGTAAGGTAATCAAATCTTTTTTCTAAGAGATGTACCCTAAGGAACCATCGGTGTAGAGTAGGATCATGAACACGATAGAATCCACTTAACTGAGACAGAACTGACTGAGCATCTAAATAGACCCAGAGGTGAGAGATACCAAGCGACAAAGTGTCATGAAGCAACTCAATAAATGCGTTGTATTCGACGACATTGTTTGTGGTGTCACTCAAACAGATACCTCCTGAAGATAGAAACTGGCCCTCAGGTGTGAAAATCACCCAAGTTGTGGAGGCAAGCCTCTGAGTGTGACATCTAGCACCATCCGCGAACCCAATGAACACCTTTGATTCACTTGACATCTGCCACAGTGAAAAATATAACTTCAAAAAAGACACGTCCATAAAACCAAAAGAAAAACTAAAAAGTAATAGTACAAAGACTATACATATGTTACAAAAAGTCACTGGAGGCGACCTACCTATGAGTAATACTTATTTAGGTAGAGCCCATTTCTAGGCTCCACCAAACAATTTCCCTCAAAGTCCACCAAATGATAAGCGCCCTTTCTTAGAACCTCTTTTACGATGAAAGGTTTGAACCACATAGGTTTGAACTTGCCTTCCCCCAGGGGGTCCTTATCTTGGTCATAGACTAGGACAAGGTCTCCTTCTGAGAAAATTCGAGGATGAATGAACCAATCATATTGACACTTGACTTTGTGTTTATGATCTTCTTTAGCTAAGGCCGCATCACAACGTTGCTCATTGAGTTGCTTGAGATATAATAAACGCTTTTCAAGAGGTGAAGTGTCTGGTGATAACTGTACTGCCAAATTTAAATATGGGATCTGGCATTATATGGGCAAGACTGCTTCCAGCCCTTAAACAAGTTGAAAAGGTGAGAAACCAGTTGTAGTCTTAACAGACGTTCGGTAATCCCATAATGTCGAATATAAAATCAAATGCCAATTTGACTTGGCTGAATTGATTGTTCATTGTAGAATGTATTTAAGAGATTTATTTACAGCTTCCACCTAACCATTCGCTTGGGGGTAGTAGGGTCATGAATTTTCTTACAACCCAAGATTTGACATTAACTCGATCATCATTTTGTTCTAAAAGTGACTTCCATGGTCAGTGACAATCTCTCTCGGGGTCGAACCTTGCTATTATCTGGTTGAACAAAAAGAGAGTTGTTGTCTCCCCGTCGTGTTTAAATGTTGGCAGAGCTTCGACCAACTTGGTGAAGTAGTCTACTGCTATGATGATATAGTGGTTCCCCCTTTCTAAAGGGGGGTTTCATGTAGTGTAATCAATCCCCCATTTAGTGAAGGGACCAATGGTAATAACGAGAAACATGGGAGAGGGGCGTGCCCTCATCTTCCTAGAGAAGATCTGACATGGGTGGCACCTCTTGATCGATTCAACACAATATTTGATTAATGTCGTCTAGAAGTAACCGACTCGTAGAATTTTTTGGGTTGTTTCCAACCTAGACAAATGACCACCACATTCTCCAGTGTGGAAATTGTTAAGCACGATTTACTCTTCTTCATGAGTGAGGCATCAACGAAGGATGTAGTCTACACCTCAACGATACAAAGTGTCTTCAAGTATCAGATAGTTCTTAGCCTGATGGCATATACGGCGACGCTCATCATGAGAAAAAGAGGTGGGACACTTCAAATTCTAGAGATAGACAAGCACATCTCCATACCAGGGGTCAAAAGATGCAATCAAAAACATGTCTCCTTTGATAGGTGACTTGTCGGGTATAACATCACTTGATTCGACCGAAAGTTCCGATCTGAGTTCCGCAAAGACCATCAACTTTTTGGATTTCACCAAAACGAGCTCCAAGTCAAATTCCTGGAGGGTAACTATCCATCTACTGATATTTTCATCGATGACTCGTCATGTCAATACATATTGAAATGGGTTCACGATGACAATGACGGTGGTATTGCAAAACAAAATGTAATGACGGAACTGTTGGACACCATGGACTGCTGCCAACGTAAGTTTTTCAATATGGGAATAATTGAGTTTTGGTCCATCTAGGCCTCATCTCAGGTAATAAATCACGTATTCTGAGAGTAAATCATCCTTCTGAACTAAGACCATACTGATGTTCGACTCCGTTGTGGCAAAGTATAATAGGAAATATTTATTATAATTGGATGGTCGAAGTAGAGGGGTAGATATGAGGGCATGTTTCAATGCTGTGAAGGAGCATTGAGCGACTTTGTCCCAATGAAAAGGAATTCCCTTCTTCAATAAATGCATAAAGCCCTTTGTGATCTCGGCATACTTTGCGATGAAATGACGTAAAAAATCACTTTTCCTTGCAGACTTTGAATCTGAGGTATGGCGCACGGGGAGGCAATTGAACTATTGCCTCAACCTTTAGAGGATTGACCATGATCCCTATTGTCGAAACTATGAAACCTAACAGATGACCTGATGTGATGAAAAAACTGCACTTGTTTGGATTCAAGCGGATTCGGTAGTAGCGACACCGTTCAAGGAAAAGTCAGAGGTGTGCTGGATGATCAACTCTCTTGCAATATCATGACGCTAAATCATCGAGATAAGCCTTGACTATGTGTTTGAGGTCATGGAAAGAAAAATAAATGGCTCGCAGAAACATAGCTCCATCATTTTTCAGACCAAAAGGCAACTTACGATAAGCGAATGTACCCCATGGACAAATGAAAACAATTTTGTGTTGGTCTTTGGGTTTTATCATCTATATGATTGTAGCTCGAAAAACCATCCATGAGCGAAAAATCCTGCTTAACTGGCGTATTCATGTGATATCTGGTCAATAAATGCGTGGGAAATTATCTTTTTGGGTGAGCCTTGCTTTCGGATCGCGAATGCGTACATCATGAAATGCGTACCTCATTTTTATTGGTGGCACAAGATTTGACACCCATTGAGTCAATTGGATGGGGTATATGAAACCATCTTTAAGTAGTTTCTCTACTTCATCCTTGATAGTTGTTTCTCTTTAAGTAGTTTCTCTACTTCATCCTTGATAGTTGTTTCTTTCTTAGGATTGATCGAACGAAGCTTCTGCCGGACCGACTTGACATTAGGATAAGTCATGATTTCATGTTCGACAATTCTTGGATCTATGCCTGACATTTCCTCGTAAGACCAGGAAAACACGTCGCGAAATTCTTTAAATAAATTTGTGTAGATTTGAATCTCCTCGAGGGAGAAATCCGCTCTGATGAATATATTCTCCATGACACCATGGGTTTTGGAGATGTCAATAGGTATCATTTCAACTATTGTTTCCATATTTCCTTCAACGTAAACTTCATGCATTACCAAAGGATTGATAGGACAACCTTTATCTCCATTCATAGTCAGAGTGAATTCACCTGCATCAATTCGTCTTAACTCTAGGAGAAAGTAGGATCTATGATGAAGGTCATCCCAGGGTTTGTTCGGACTAGTCATTTCTTCAATAATCTTCTCGTCTGAAGGAAATACCAAGTCTAAAGAATCTGTATTGGCAAGGGAACCTTGATCCCAAACAGGCTCGAGCACTGGATCTAACTCTTGTGCTGGAGTTGGATAGGGGTCGACAGAAGCTCATTGGATGATCGAGTATGAAACTTCTGCCATGGACAAAGGCATGGCCATGCCATGGTGATCTGTCCCTTCCATCATAGCTGATGGGGAAGGAAGATTCCACGGATCGTTAAAGTATGTCGTGAAAAACAACGAGATTTGAAATTTTTTGGCCCGAGGCTGGTCAGGGACAACCGTCACGTAATGGACACTACCGGTCAGAGGCAGTTAATCGAAAGAACCCATCAAAGGTAGGCACAAACTAGCCCTTATGTTGAAGATGCCATTTTGAGGGTTATCAATCATCGAGACCATGGAGACTCCTGATGAAGGGTCTGGATGAGAGAAGGATAAGTAATCAATGGTCACGATCCGACCCTCATGTGGAAACAACAAGACCCAGAAAACTGGTGCGACCACTGCTTGCATAGAATAGGTCCAACTCCTTCCTAACAAAATATTATAGTCGAGAGACACATCGACCACTTCAACTTCAATGCACATGGTTTTCCCCCCTAGCTGCATGGGGAAAGAGGGAATGATCCCATGTGGTTGGAAAGAACGACCATCAAAATCTATAAGAAGAGTAGGTGATGGAGACAAAACGGGTTGGCTGATAGCCTTCCAACATGGCAAAGACATCATGCATGTCGAGGTGCCCTCATCCACCAATGTATGGAAAATATTCTAGGTAAAAGTTTTCATGGTGTAACCCACTACTATTTGAAAAGATACGTGGTAGGGAAGACGAGGTTTTAATTCGGTCATATCAAGCATAATCGTTCCATAATTACCAGTCTCGGTAGATCCTAGGGTGGCTAATAGATCCTTTCTCTGGGTAGGGAAACTCTAGAGGACTTCCAAAGAAGACATCGCACAAGGGGTTTGTGATAAATCCTCCACCACAGATTAATTCTTGGTGACCCTTGCATTTGGGTTGTGAGAAGCTTTCTTGAACACACCTTTTGGGATGCGGGTCATTTTTTCACCCAACATCATCTCAATATGGAGAGGAAGAGTTGGGTTTTCAGCTTCTTTACCCTTCTCAAAGGTGCTTGGATTTCCGTAATCATGTGCTCTTGTCAATATATAGACATCACCTTTCATCATATACACATTTGCGGATGAAGGATTACTCGAAGATGGAGGGGGTCCTTGATTTCCCCCTTCTTCACTCAAGGAGGCTTGAGTTATATTTTTCCCATGTGGAAACGGTTTCATTAATACGACAGGTTTTTTCCATGCTAATCCTCTACAAGTTGAGGGAACTGATGGGTCGAGTTGTCTTCCTTGCAAAGATTACAAGTATACTTCAACTTATTATTTTCAGTGTCACCCTCTCCAGAATTATCGATGGTTTTCTTATCCCCCTTACCCTTCTTTCTTTGTTTCTTCTTTCCATCAGGCTGTTGGGTGGCCTTTGGGTTTTTCGTTTGCACACTGTGTACATCCGACTTTTGGGTAGGGGGAACAACTGAACCGGTGGTCTAGCTAGATGTTGTTTGTTGTATCAAAAATTGTTGCAATTTATTTGACAATGTATTAACGAGATTTATTTGTGCTGAACCAATAATTCCATCAGCATGTGGTCCATACCTTTGTCTGGCTTTGTCAAGGATTGACCTCGATGCATGTGGAAAGATATCATAGAGTAAACCAGACTGAGAGTAAATTATCTCTAGTTGTTGATCTCTCATTATTGCGTCTTCCTTGAAAAACACTCTGGATGTTGCGACGTCTTTAGATAACTTGGGTCCCAAAGACTTAAGGAACCACTCTAGTAGGAATGTTGGTGGGACTGGAACTTTTATTAAACTCTTCTAGCGTCTCCATTCTCGGATGTGATCTGAGATATGGTCCACTTTTTTCTACTTGAAATTGGCCAACAATTTAGTGTCGGCATCGTATCTCATAGGTAATTGGAAATGGTTCAAGAAATCCATTGCCAATTCGTCGAAGGAAGAGTATCGTGAGCAGTCGATATCGATGTACCATTTCACAACACTCGCTATGAGAGTGCATTGAAACAATCCTAGTTGAATGGAGTCGTCTCTTAACGAGTTGGATGAACACCATAAGTGAAAGGTAGTCACATGATCACCAACATATTCATTAGGCTTGGCCTCAAACTTTGGAATGTCTGAAGGCAACGTGGTCGGCATAGGAGGCTGACACGGATCATGACAGATGGGGTCATTTAATAGCCTTGTCAAATCTGGCAAGTGCAGGGTTGCCAGAAATGGTAGTTTGGGTTGTGGATTGTAGCTAGGGAAAAAGGATCTTGGAGTTTGACTAGCACCAGGTTGCCAGGAAAAAAAGTTAGGTTGCTAGCTAGGGCTCTCGTAATAACCATGGTCGTGATTGACATACGGATTGTGTGCTTGTTGAGACATCATCAGATGGTTCTTGTAATAGGACGTAAAGGGTTGATCTTGCATCACATTCCAATGATTTTAGGAGGGGTTTCCCCTTACTGATCCGATGGGCATAGGCGTTGGGACTTGCTCGGGATTCCACTGGGTATGGAAGGGGTTTCCCCCGATCGAAATCCCTGGAAAGGAGACTAGTCCCTGCCATAGATTCCAATGTCCTTGTGAGGAAGGAATTCCTAAGTGTTCCCCCTATGCAGGAATAGTATCCTGTACAAGATGTGGTTGTCCATAACCGGGGTTTCCCCCGGTCGAGACAATAGATAACGAGAAATAAATGTTACCAAACACACTAAACAAAGAGAAATTTGTAGAACCAACCGGCATGTTATAAGGAGGGAGTGCTTGGCTACCTACTCCAAACAAGTTTACGTTAGGCCCGACGAAGTTTTGAGGAACACTGTCGAGCGAGGGGGACGAAGGGGGTATATGAACCCCGCCGTAAGGGAAAGAAATAAAGGGAGTTGAAGTGCCCCCCATATATCCTTATAGAGGAGTGTTGGAACTCCTTGCCCCCAAACCTAAAGTCTATAAAGTGGAGGAGGAAAGTACAATACTTTTACCAACGTAAGGCATCCTGTATGAGAATGGAGGGCCTATCGCATTTTGAGTAAATAGCGCAGTGACTGCTACCATAGAAGGAATCAGACCACTGCTCGAGGTATAAGTAGTTGAGACCATAGTGGCCTGGTGTTATAACCCTAATTGTTTCCATACATGCTTACCTGGCATTAGGACATCTCAGATTCCTTCTTTGCCTAAGCACTTCTGAACAACTCTTCTTAAAAACACTTTTTATAAAGGCCCATGCGCCCTACTCTATTACTGCATGAGTGTACATGCTTGCTGACCCAAAACAGCTCGCGTGTACCTACAAAAGAATGAAAAAAGGAAAGTTGTTGATGTAACACACAACTTTGGGTGAGTTAACTAAACCTTCTAGCCATGCATGGCCAAGGGTTCATCCAAATACCTGGCTTCTTCTATTCTATAAAATGAGGGTTAGGGGTCCTATTTGGAAGAGGTGAATCTTAGGAAAAAAACTATACCCGATTTCACATTCCCTTTGTCTTAACCCTTTATCCATCCTCATGCAAAGAGAAATACAGAGAAAAGAAGTCGGAGGACAGTTGAAGAGGAGCCTAGGACCAGGTTCATGGAGCAGCGACTGGCTTCATCATTGTAAGTTGGTTTGTTGAAGTTAATAATAAAGAGATACTTTTCCCGTCCCACCATATGAGGTTTTCATGGTTTATTGCACATATGTTGATTGAATCTCTAACCCGTTAATATATATATCAAATGCATGTGGATTTCTTTGTTTGTCTTGTGTGAATGCAGGCCAGCCTTGGGAGGAGAGCTGCAGTCAAAGAGAGATCAAGCATAAAGAAGGATCGACATCAAACACCCGAAATAAGGTATGCTGACTTGATCTTCTTAACTATGTAATTGCTTAAGAATAATGGGGATTAGGTCTGTAATGACGGTAGAAAGTAGGAATCTTTAGGTCTTTTCTGCATGCATATTTAAACCCTATGTTCTAGTTCGTAGAGGGATTTCCCACTCACAACAGAATTGGCGAACATACTGGGGAGATCTCTAGGGTTCCTGGGGATATTTTTGGGTATTTTTAAGAACTGGTTTCATTTTCCTGTTTTTAAAGTTTCTACAAAAGTTTGAGCTAACAGATATTCTAGTCTTCCATACTAGTTATCTCTGTTTCTTTGCTTGACTATAATTTTTTCAAGATCCACAGAGGTACACGCGATCTGTATAAGGTATGAACGCATGTTCCCGTGCCCTGCATTCTCACAGCCCACGTGTACACGCTAGCCGAGGAGGTGACAGTTGCGTGTATGATTCTAGAAAACTATTTTTAAAGAGGAAGTCATCCTCTTCCCTATAAGAATTAGTCCTTCTCAGAGATTTTCTGGAAATCTTTCTAGTCTTTGTTGTTTGCAATCTATAGCTTAGGTATCACCTCAGATTGGGTTGTTCTATGAAGTTTCCCTTGAATTTTTTTCTTTTTCTATTAAAGTAAGTGTCTGAGTCTTCAAGAGATTCCAGTTTTCAATACCAGTAGTCTCTGCCTGGGCTAGCTTGCTTGGATTTTTATTTTTTGTCTCAGAGTTTCAGGGATACACGTGGCTTGTATAAGGCTAACACGCGTCAACATGCACTCTGACTTTACACATCTCATGTGAACACGCTTTCTATTGAACTGTCAGTTGTGTGATTAAGTAGTAGTTTTCGTTGAAGGTGGGGCAGTCATCCTTTTGTTTGAAAAGATCTATACCTCTCAGGTTGTCATAGCGGCCAGCCACTTAGGTTTGATCACAACAATAACTTTCTTTTTCATTTAGAAGTTTTCCTCAAAATTTTCTTTTATAGGGTTTTTAGACAAGCGCGAGAGTCCGATTTTAAGTTGCTTGTGTGTGACTTTTACAATGACTCTTTGTGATCTGTGCTTAGGCCATAAGTTTTCTTGGTTTTGACTTCTTGTTATTTTTCCTTTTTGCTTTGTGAGCGTTCGAATAAGAAAAAAAAAACTTTTATTTCTTTGATTGGTTAAAAAGATTTGTTTTGCATTAGTAACCAGGGAAAAGTCTTTTCTTTCATAAGTTCTTGACGGTTTACTTAGATAATAAGTAGCTCGTAGTCGAGTGAAATCCTACTTTGAGTTTGTTGTTCAAAGATCTTATTAAAAAAATTTAAGTTTGAAAAGTTGTTTAAAAGTTAAGTGAAGTAAAGGTTTTTGTTTCCAACTTTCTGTTTATTTTTCTTTCCTTGTTCAAACATCACTAGTTTCACTTTCATAACCTTTGACGTAAGACAAGCCATAAAAATTAACGCTAAATCTAAAATTCATTAGAATTTTATGTTTGTAGGGTTAACCAACTAGTTTAGGGTTAGGGCCTTGAATTAGGTTGGAGAGGAAACTCTTCAAGGCCATTAAAATCAAACAATGGAGTCTGAGTTAGGGAGTGTCAAATTCCAGTATCGTGAAAATTATCCGGGACCCCCCTCTAACACAGGGGATAAACATGAGGTTGCATGCAAAAAGGTAGTGGAGATAACCCCTCCAAAGATGGACCAATCGTAGTGGAGAACACATATAGAGGGCTTGTTTTGGGATTTCATCGATTGAATTTGCCACAGAGATTTGTGAGTCTCGAATCCATTCGAGGTCCTTAGTTGTCTTCCAGACCACTTACTTTCAATACCCTTGACAGGTTTTGGGCTTGATACCCTTCTCATTAAGGTCTACCCTAATTTTGACTGTACCTGTTGTTGTGGTGGGAAATCCCCCTACGGATTGGCAAATAGGGTTATATTATGGATGCAGATATGACCAAAAGAAACTTACTTTCTACCTTCGTCCCTAGACCTAATCCCCATTTATTTTCAGCAAATACATAGTTAGACCAACATACCTCATTCTATATGTTCGATGTCGATCCTTATTCACACTTGATCAATTGTTGGTAGTTCTCCTCCTAAGGCTGACCTGCATACAAAACAAGCAACAAACTACACATGTATTTTACCTACAGACTAATGGGTTAGAGATTCAAACATATATTTACTGAACTATGAAGAACTCATATAGTGGGATGGGGAAATCATTTCCTTATTATTAACTTTAATGAATCAACTTACAATGTTGAGACTGGCCACTGCTCCAGGAATCCTGATCCTAGGATCCTCTTCAAATGTCCTCCAACTTTTTTGTTTGTATCTCTCTTTGCACAAGGATGGCTAAAGGGTTGGGACAATGGGAATGTGCAATTGGGAAGATTTTCTTTACTCTTATTCTCCTCCTCCAAATGGGACCCCTAACCCTTCTTTTATAGGCTATAATAAGCTAGGTATTTGGATGAACCCTCGGGCATGCATGGCAGGGAGTTTCAGTTAACTCACCCAAAGCTGTGTGTCCCGTCGACAAATTTCCTGTTTTCATGCTTTTGTCAGTCCACGCAGGCTGTTTGAGGTCAGCTAGTGTGTACACGCATGCAGTAATGGAGTAGGGTGTGCATGACCTTATAAAAGAGGTTTTTTTAAAGAAGGGATGTAAGATGGCCTAATTCCAGGTAAGCATGTATGCTACAAATTAGGGTTATAACAGATGCCCCCTAATGTGTGAGGTTAGAAGAGCACCTGATGGCTGAAATACATTACCAATCTTTACTAATGTGCTGAACAAGTGAGCCCAGGGACCAAGAACCGAGAGGCTCCGTCTGCAAAATAACAAATGTCTCACCGAGGCGGGCATACCCATGCTTGGGATAAAATAGAATCATGGCTACCAATCAAATATATTGTAGATCCATGTCAAATAACTATATAAAGTGTAGCCATGAACAATACACAATGGAGCTACATCTCGAAATCAAAAAGATATACATATAGAGTATCCATCTTCTAGAAGCCGATACAGCCTGATGGATGGAGATGAGGTCTTCAGAGCTCAAGAAATAACTTCAAAATATTCAAACTCAAAAGTAGGAGTGTAATATGAGTGTACGACTTCACTACCCAGAGGTCTTCGACGGCTCGTGGGTCATGGACTAGATAATATTGATGATCAGACTAAAGGCTTCATTGATTTCGAACAAGGACTTGATTGGACATTTAGGATGGCCGGGTATGAGGGCAAGAGACAAATTTCAGAGGGGATGACTCAGGCTTGGTAGAAAGTTCCCTTGGACAACAACATGAAAAAAGATGAGACTTAGGTAGCATGGAATTAATCATAAGTTTACGAAGCAGGAGGCAACACAAACTCTCCATATGTTTGGAAGAATAACCAAATGGAGGAGGACACAACTCTATGTAGCAAGAGAAGCTTCGTAAGGTCGTACTACATCTCATAGTTTGACGAACAAACAGATAGATGTGCTTTATCCAAGGGCGACTCATTATGCTGCCAATAAAGAAAATACTTTTCCCGTCCTCTTTTTGGGGTATATTTGATTTTTTTGTCTTTTTCAATGATTTTGGAAAAAGAATAAAGGAATGTTACGTTACAGTGGAGGAACGAGTCCTACAAACATACAAGTTCAAGGTGCAAGGACAAGACTGATGTTC
>SNQJ01S0007787.1:27236-40942 GCA_010110895.2 Picea sitchensis | reverse complement strand
CCATGACCGATTTTTGTCCCTCGACATGGTGTCATTCCAAAGCATTGTCCTCTTGGAATCCATGATCAAGAAGAGAGGCTCCGAGGATAGTTTTTGCATCTCTGAGGAAACCTCGTTAAAAAATGAAACAAAGGTCTTTGAGCATGGTTTTTTGATTTCAGCCTCGTTAAAAAATGAAACCACTTACGAGGATAGTTTTTTCGTTTCTGTGGCAACCTCGTTAAAAACTGAAACTTAGGTTATGAGCATAGCTCTTATTTCTATGTCAAGCACGTTAAAAAATGAAATAGTTTTTCGCCTCTCTATTTGAGTCAAGTCCTTCATCTAGTATTTGAAGCTTCATTTCATTATCCTTTGCAGTTGGATGAAATGAAGCTTGGGGGGCATTTGCCTCAGCCTCTGGACTTCATGCTAAAGTTGAGCCGCTAGTTTCTTAAGTTGGGGCTAAGTACCAACCATCCATGTGTTATGCGTTGGGAAGTCACAAGCATAGTTTTATATGGTTCAAGCTTGTGTAAAAATGAAACCACTTACATCAAGCATAGTTCCCTCTGGTTCAAGCTTGCGTAAAAATGAAACCAGGTCCAAGCATAGTTTTGTTTTGTTTTAAATCTTGCGTAAAAATGAAAATAATCCTGAGCTTAGTATTTGTTCTTTCTCATGCTCGTAAATGCATGAGAATAAGTTACCGAGCTTAGTATTTGTTCTTTCTCATGCTTGTAAATAAATGAGAATGTAACCGAGTATAATTTTATCACTTTTTTGGACTCGTAAAGGTTATATGAAAAAGGAACCCACTGGAGTTCCCTTTAAGCTCTTTTTAGACTCTCTAAACATGAAAAGATTTCCGAGGGATATTGTTCTCTTCATGCTCGTTAAAGTATTTCAAGAAAACGTCTGTTGAGTGATAGTTTATCTCTTTTTCAGTCTCATCAGACTACCTTACAAAAAAGGAACTGAGAGAGTTATCTTTAAGTGTTTTTTAGACTCTCAAAACATGAAAAACCCCTGAGTTTTCTTTCTTTGGACTCGTTAAACAAACATCGAAAGGCCCATGTGGGACCAAACCACTCCTTCTTAGGGTTCATTAAACATACTCTGAGGGACTCATCCAAAGGATGAGCTTACATTACAAGCATATGTTATCCTCCTCAAGCTTGCGTAAAAATAAAGAGGTACTCGCCAGAAATAGTGGGGGAAAAATTGGGAAAGAAATGTATCTAAAACTTTATTATGTGGAAGAGTCACTTTTGAACATGAAACCCTTTCACTCGCTTTGTGTCTAAGTTAGAAAATATGCTTGTCTCTTGATCATACTTCTTTATAAGATTACAAATTGGTCTGTGATCCATGTTGTTGAGCCAGTCTTTCCAAGACATTTATCATGTTGTCAATATGTTCAAAGAGAAGTTTAACCTTGAAAGCCTTTTATTGCGTCGGCCATTTCTACAGTCCTTAAGCCTTATATTGCATCGGCCATCACTGAGTCAGTCCTGAATCACTTGTTACTCTGATCTACTTCAAATCTTGTTACTTGTTTCGTTTCATTGATGTGGGATACATTAAGGCCCTCCTGTGATGAGTCTTTTCCTGTCGAATTCAACTCATTATCTGGGAATTAGACTTAGAAACTAATTGGTACCTTGGAACTTGCATGCCTCAATGTCAGGTTTCCTTGCTTTCAATAGTGGGTTTTCATTATTGACCCCGGATCAGGAGATTTTGCCGAGTGTTCTACTTTAGCTCATTAATTCACATTCGTTGGATTGTACTAGTGTACCTTGGGAGTCATTGACATTAATGGTGATTTCCCTTTCACTTGTTAACGGTATACACTAATGACCGGTAATCAAGTGGTTTCTACCGTGTTCGACTTCCACACATGTATTCACATGGTTAGATTCGTACTATAGAGTGGTGGAGATGAAGACCCTGGATCGTTTCTAATAGATTTAGGTTGCATTGGAGTATTTTTAGTTTGTATTGTTGCATAGATCCACATTGTATGTCTCGTGGCTATGTTCAAATTTGATTCTTTAAGACATAGATCCACAGTGTATTTTTGGTGGCTATGTTCAGATTTGATTCATATTGGCATGGATCCACAGTGTATGTTTGGTGGCCATGCCCTTGTCTTACTTGACATGGATCATTGCATGTCGGAATTTATGCTATGATTCATTTGTATTCTGCGTATGGAAATTCCTACCTCAGTGATGATATATTATTGTACTGTATTTCCTAGTTTGTTGGCAGGTTTCCGATCGACTATTTCTTTTTCCCTACACACACTCGATAAAGTATTTCAGCTATCACTCTGTTCTAACTTCATACTTTGGGGGGCTCTCTGTTACACATTATTTTCATCATCCCTATGATTTTTAATTATGTAAACCTATCTGTTGCCTTCAAAGGGGTTAGTGGCCTGAGTTCTTGAAGAGAGAAGGGAGAAGAACTTTTCCTGAGAAAAGAAGTTGCATTTTCCCTTGTAGAAACCCTATAAAAAAGGAAGTTCGCAGGTTGCTTTATAGGCAGGGTGCGAGAATGCCTAATTCTCGTTGGTTGCACCATAGCTGGGTTGCAAGAGGTTTGCAGGTTGCTCTATAGGCAGGGTGCGAGAATGCTTACACGTGGGAAAAACAAGCGTTTTCTTGAATATTCTAGAAGGAGAAACTTCCATGGTGAGGTGGCATCCGAATGGTTTGGATCTTACTCGCTTTCATGATTTAGTGGGATCATCCTAAACTCCTCACCTTATCCTCTTCAACTTGTAAAAGGAGAGGATATCTCATGGAGAAAGTTATCTTTGGAGCTTTTGGGATTAGGCTAAGTTGGTTTTGGCTTGGAATTATTAGCTTGGTTAGAGTGTTTTTGAGCTTTTCCTTTGTTAAGATAGATTGTGAGTGGCTATCAGATCCATGGTTTTAGAATCCTTGGAGCAAGAAGTGTGTGGGGAATGAAGGAAATTTGGAAGGGACCTTACGACATCAAGGCCATGGTTGAAATCTCTCTTTCACATTTAATATGATACAGTAATATGATTCTTTCCTATAAAGCTTGTTGTGTTTTATTGTATGATTCCTTGATCACATACATAGGTTTATATTGGGTTTATGCTATTGCTATCACTTTGGTTGGTTACGTTATTTTGCAGGATCATCGTTGTATGAGTGTTGGAACGGAGCTAGGATGGCGATGGCGAGAGGAAGCGACATTCAAACAGTATGTCACCCATCCCTCTTTAGTTAGTAAATTCAATATCTAAAACTTAAGGAAAGTGTCATGTTCTGGTGTGTTTTGTTCTAGATCTAGGTGGATCTAGGGAGATCAGTTAGTGTCCGCACCTACCGATTAGTCCGATAACAACAGGTTTTGTTTATGCTGAACCAACAATAACATCGACATGTGGTCCATCTCTCTGTCTGGTTTTATCAAGTATTGAGCATGGTGCATCTGGCAAGCTCTCGTATAATAAACCGGACTGAGAATATATGAGCTCAAGCTATTGAGCTCTCATGATGGCATCTTCTTCGGAAAACACTCCTAATGTCACAACTTCTTTGGATAATTGTGGGATCCAAGACTTAAGGAAACATTCGAGCAGGAATGTTGATGGGACTGGCACCTTAATTAAACTCTTCCGGTGTCTCCATTCTTGGATGTGATCAGAGATATGGTCCACTTTTGTCTGTGCGAAATTGCCCAGCAATTATGTGTCGACGTTGTTTCTCATAGGTAATTGGAAATGGTTTAGGAAGGCCATTGTCAATTCGCCAAAGGAAGAGTATCTTGAGCGATCGACCTCAATGTACCATTTCATGACACTCCAAATAAGAGTACGTTGAAACAATCGCAATTGTACAAAGTCATCTTTCAACGAGTTAGATGAGCACCAAAGGTGGAAGGTAGTCATGTGATCGCTTGGATCTTCGTTTGGCATGGCTTCGAACTTTGGTATGTCTGAAGAAAACTTTGTTGGCATAGGGGGCCAACACGAATCACAACAGATAGGGTCATTCAACAACCTTGTCAAGTCTGGCAAATGCAAGGTTTCCAAGAAAGGTAGTTTGGGTTGTTGGTGATAACCTGGGAAAAGGGACCTGGAGTTTGACTAGCACTAGGTTGCCAGGAAAAGTTTGACTGTTCTCTTGGGTTCTGGTAAAAACCATGGCCATGAACAGCGTACGGATTCTTCATGTGAGGATACATCATCGGTTTATTCCCTAAATAGGACGTAGATGTATGGGCGTGCATTACATTAGGAGGACTTTGGGAAGGGGTGCCCCATGTCGATCCCATGGGGATAGGCGTAGTACCTTGTCCGGGGTTCCATTGACTGTGATAAGAATTTCCCCAGATCGACATTCTGGTTGAGGGAACGGATCCCTACCTAGAATTCCAAGGCCCTGATGTAGAAGAAGTTCCTGGGTTTTCCCCTTGTGCAGGAATAGTACCCTGCATAGGAATAGGTTGTCCGAAACTAGAGGTGCCCACAATCAGGAAAGAAGCTGCTGAGAATGCATTGTTACCAAATGCACCGAACAAAGAAAATGGTGTTGAACCTACCATAATATTATGCGAAGGTAGTCCTTGATTCCCTACTCCAAATAAACTATGCTGTGCAGGTGGCCTGGCGGATTGCTGATGCGTGCCACCGAGCGAAGGGGACGAAGGAGGTATATGACCTCCCCCATAAGGGAAAGTGTTAAAAGGAGAAGAATTGCTTCCCATGTGGCCTTCCAGAGGAGCATTAGAGCTCCCTGTCCCCAGACCTAAAGTCTGTGAAGTGGAATAGGAAAGTACAGGACTTGTACCCGAGCTAGGCATCCCATATGAGAACGGAGGGCCTATCACACTTGGTGGAAAAGGGGTTGTGGCCATCGTCATAGACGGGATCGAACCAATGTGAGAGGTAGAGGTGGTCAATACCATGGTGGCTCTAACTAGTGACAATGGGTTAGGAGGTGGAAATTCTCCTATGGTAACAACCATAGTGGGAATTGAAGAATTCCCACAGGGAGTGACAACATTTGTTTCCATTGCTGCGTGCGACACTGTTTGGCACTCGTAAGGGTGAATCGGTAAAATGATGGGTGTCAAAAGATCAGTGATTGGAGTTTCAGGTGGACCAAGATCTTTTTCTCCACAGTCTAAAACGGTCGTTTCCTCCGGATGTTGGTCGGGCACAATTTCTTATGACTCGGTCGCTTCAAAAGACCCTTCTATCTTTCACCTTAGTGGTGGCAGGGGTGGCTCCAATGTAACCGATGATAGGCCTAGAATCCTTCATGATCGGCGGAGCTCGTGAACCTCCACTATGTGAGAATATCAAAGACACTCTAGGGTTGTATATTCGTTCAAAAAACAACACACACTAAAAAAGAAGTCCCTACAAGATAAAACAAGCAAACACTAAACTAATTGGAAGAATAGATACAACAACAAACACTAGAGCAACTTACCGGAGCAAGTGAAACTCAAACATAGAAGCACCCTCTAGGTATACTCTACAAAGCGTGGCCCGATGTATATTCTAGGTACTGCGGTATACCCCCGCAGTCACCTGTGTATGTCCCTAAAAAGATAGGCAACTAGGTTTCCAGCGCGAGAACAGTCACCAGGTAGGTCTTATAACCCTAATTTGCACCATACATGCTGACCTGGCGTCAGGCCATCTCATATCCCTTCTTTGCCAAAGAACTGTTGAACAACTTTTTAAAAAAACTCTTTTTATAAGGTCCCACGTCACCTACTCCATTACTGCACACGTGCACACGCTAGCTGACCTCAAACAACCCACGTGGACCAACAAAAGCATGAAAAAAGGAAATTTGTCGATGGAAGACACAGCTTTGGGTGAGTTAACTGAAACTCTCATCCATGCATGGCCGAGGGTTCGTCCAAATACCTAGCTTCTTCTAGCCTATAAAAGAAGGGTTAGGGGTCCCATTTGGAGGAGGAGAATAAGAGTAAAGAAACTCTGCCCAATTGCACATTCCCATTGTCCCAACCCTTTAGCCATCCTTGTGCAAAGAGAGATACAAAGCAAAGAAGTTGGAGGATATTTGAAGAGGATCCCAGGATCAGGATTCATGGAGCAGTGGTTCGTCTCGACATTGTAAGTTGATTCATTAAAGTTAATAATAAAAAAATGCTTTTCTTGTCCCACTATATGAGTTCTTCATAGTTCAATAAATATATCTTTGAATATCTAACCCATTAGTCTATAGGTAAAATGCATGTGTAGTTTGTTTCTCTTTTTGTATAAAGGTCAGCCTTGGGAGGAGAGCTGGCAACAAGCGATCAAGCGTGAAGAAGGATCGACATCGAACATCGAACATCTGGAATGAGGTATGTTGGTCTAACCATGTATTTACTGAAAAGAAATGGGGATTAGGTCTGGGGACGAAGGTAGAAAGTAGGTTTCTTTTGTTCATATTTGCATGCATAATATAACCCTATTTGCTAGTCTGCATGGGGATTTCCCACCACAACAAAATTGGCGACTGTACTAGGGAAGTCTCTAGAGTTTCTGGGAGTATTTGTTGGCTAGTTTTAAAAGACTGGTTTTCTTTCCTGTTTTTTGAAGTTTCTGCAAAGTCTGAGCTAGGAGAGAGTCTGGTTTTCCATACCAGCTATCTTTGTTATTTGCTTGACTATGTTTTTGTGAGACCCACAGAGGTACACGTGGCCTGCATAAGGTTTTCACACATGTACCCACACCCTACTCTCTTACAGCCCGCGTGTAAACTCTAGCTGAAGAAGTAGCGGTAGCATGTAGATTCCGAAATTTTTTTGAGGCATCCATCCTCTTCCCTGTCAGAATCATCCATTCTCAGGGGTTTTCTAGAACTCTTTCTAAGTCTTGGTTGTGTGCAGTCTCGTCTCAGATTGGCTTGTTTTACGAATGTTTTCCTTACATTGTTAGCTTTTTCTGTTAAAGAGAGTGTCTAAGCCTTCAAGAGATCCTAGTTTTCAATATTAGTGATCTCTTCCTGGTTTGGATTGTCTTTTTTTATTTGTTTCAATGTTTTAGAGATACACGTGGCCTGTAGAAGGTCAGCACGTGTGTACACACCCTCTGGATCTACACAACACGTGTGCACATGCTTGTTGTTTGATTGTCAGTAGTGTGCTTGTGCAGGATAGTTTTTGTTGAGGGTAAGGCAGTCATCCTTTCCCTTGACAAGATTTATGTCTCTTAGGTTTCTGAATCTCTTTCCTAGCAATCAGTAGCTTAGGGTTGATCTTAGCCTTAGCTTGATTTTTTCATTTAAAAGTTGTCATTAAAAAAATTTCTTTAGGGTTTTTAGACAAGTGTGAGAGTCCTTTTTTAAGTTGCTAGTGTGTGATTTATTGAAGTGATTCTTTGCAATCTACGATTCGACCATAATTTTTTTCTTGGTTTTTGACTTGTTGGTATTTTTCCTTTTTTCATTATCAACATTTAAATAAATAAAAAAATCTCTTTCATTTTCTTGTTTGGTTGAAAAGTGTGATTTTGCATTAGTAGCCAGGGAAAAATCTTTGTTTTATTAAGTTATTGATAGTTTACTTAGATCGTTAGTATCTCATAGTCAATTGAAATCCTTCTTTAATTTTTTTGATTCAAAAGATCTTAGAAAAGTAAAAGTAAAAATTGAAAAGTTGTTGAAAATTTGTGTTAAGTGAAATTTTTTGTTTCCATCTTTCTGTTCATTTTTTAATTTCGTCTTTCAAACATCATTAGTTTCACTTTCATACCCCTTGACATAATACAAGCCATAAAATTAACGCTAAATCTAAAATTTATTAGACTTTTATGTTTCTAGGTTTAACCAACTAGTTGAGGATTAGGGCCTTGGATTAGGTTGGAGAGGAAACTCTTCAAGGCCATTAAAATCAGACATTAGAGTCTTAGTTAGGGAGTGTCCAATTCTAGTATCGTGAAAGTTATCTGGGAACACCCTCTAACATAGGGTATAAACACGAGTTCGTGTGCGGAAAGGTAGCGGAGATAACCCCTCCAAAGCTAGACCAATCGTAGTGGAGAACACATATAGAGGGATTGTTTTGGGATTCTGTCGATTGCATTTGGCACAGGGCTTCATGGGTCTCAAATCCATTTGAGGTCCTCAGTTGTCCTCTATACCACTTAATTTCGATACCCTTGAGAGGTTTCATGATTGATACCCTACTCATTGTGGTCTACCCGACTTTCGACTGTACCCGCCTGGTGACTATTCACGCGCTGGCAACCTAGTTGCCTATCTTTTTTAGGGACATACACAGGTGACTACGGGGGTATACCATGGTACCTAGGACAGACATTGGGCCACACTTTGTAGAGCATACCCAGAGGGTGCTTCTGTTTCTGAGTTTCACTTGCATCGGTAAGTTTCTCTAGCGTTGGTTGTTGTAACTATTCTTGCAATTAATTTAGTGTTTGTCTGTCTTATCTTATAGGGACTTTTTTTAGTGTGTGTTTTTTTTGAATAGTTAGACTACCCTAGTGTGTCTTTGATATTCTCACATAGTGGAGGATCATGAGCTCCATCGGTCACTAAGGCTTCTTGGCCTACCGTCGGTTACACTGGAGCCACCCCTGCCACCACTAAGGCAAAGCCTAGACCAACAAGGGTCTTTTGAAGCGACTGGGTCACAAGAAATTGTGCCCGACCAACATCCAGATGAATTGACCATTTTAGACCTTGAAGTGAAAGCTTTTGGTCTGGTTGAAACCTCCACCAATGATCTTTTGTCACCCACCATCGTATCGATTAATCCTTACGAGTGCCAAACAATGTCGCACACAACAATGGAAACAAATGTTGTTACTCCTTCTAGGAATTCTTCAATTCCCACTACGATTGTCACCACAGGAGAGTTTCCCCCTCCTAAACCATTGTCTCCAGTCTGAGCCACCATGGTCTCGACCACCTCTACATCGCACAGTGGTCTGATCCTGTTTCTGGCGACGGTCACTACCCCTTTCACACCAAGTGTGATAGGTCCTCTGTTATCATACGGGATGCCTAGTTCAGGAACAAGTCCTGTACTTTCCTACTCCACTTCAAAGACTTCAGGTCTGGGGGTAGGGAGCTCTAACACTCCTTTGCAAGGACACATGGGGGGGATTCCTACTCATGTTAATGCTTTCCCTTACCGGGGAGGTCATATACCTCCTTCGTCCCCTTCACTCGGTGGCTCGCATCAGCAAATCGTCGGGCAACCTGCACACCATAGTTTATTTGGAGCGGGGAGTCAAGGACCACCTTCGCATAATATGCCAGTAGGTTTGACACCGTTATCTTTGTTCGATGTGTTTGGTAACAATGCATTCTCATCAGCTACTTTCCCAACTAGGGGAAACTCTAGTTTTGGACAACCTATTCCTATGCAGGGTACTATTCCTGCACAGGGGGCACACCCAGGAACTTCTTCTGTAGCAGGGCCTTGGAATTATTGGCAGGGATCTGTTGCCTCGTTAGGAATGCTGATCTGGGGTAATTATTTTCACAATCAATGGAACCCTAGACAAAGAACTATGCCTATCCCCATGGGACCGACATGGAGCAATCCTTCCCAAAGTCCTTCGAATGTAATGCATGCCCAACCATCTATGTCCTATTTCAGAAATCAGTCAATGATGTCCCCTCACAAGAAAAATCCATATGCTGGCCATGGCCATCGTTTCTACAAGAATCTGGGCCAGTATCCAAACTTTTCCTGGCAACCTGGTGCTAGTCAAACTCCAGGCCCCTTTTTCCCAGGTTATCACCAACAACCCAAACTACCCTTCCTGGAAACTTTGCATTTTTCAAAATTGACAAGGTTGTTGAATGACCCTATCTGTCACAATCCGCGTTGGCCTCCAATGCCAACAAATTTTCCTTTGGACATCCCAAAGTTTGAAGCCAAGCCTAACGAAGATCCAGAAGATCATGTGACTACCTTCCATCTTTGGTGCTCATCTAACTCGTTGAAATATGAATCCATACAGTTGCAATTGTTTCAATGTACTCTCATTGGGAGTGCCATGAAAAGGTACATTGAGCTCGATCGCTCAAGATACTCTTCCTTTGGTGAACTGGAAATGGATTTCCTTAACCATTTCCAGTTACCTGTGAGATACAACGCTGGCACCGAATTGTTGGCCAATTTCTCACAAACAAAAGCGGACCATATTTCTGATCACATTCAAGAATGGAGATGCAGAAAGAGTTTAATCAAGGTACCAGTCCCACTAGCATTCCTACTCGAGTGGTTTCTTAAGTCTTTGGTCCCACAGTTGTCCAAAGACATCGTGACATCAGGAGTATTTTTCGAAGAAGACACCATCATGAGATCTCAACAACTTGAGCTAATCTATTCTCAGCCTGCTTTATTATACAAGATATTGCCAAATGTGCCATGCTCAATACTTGATAATACCAGACAGAGAGTTGGACCACATGCCGATGGTATTGTTGGTTCAACACAAACAAATCCCACTAAGCAATTGACGAATCAGTTGCAGCAGTTGTCTATACAACACACAGTGGCCAGCCAAACTACTGCTTTGGATGCTCCCCCTACCAAAATGTTGGATGTACACACAGTGCAATCGACTAATCTAAAGGCCACCCAACAACCTGAAGGAAAGGAAAAAAAATGAAAGAAGGGTAAGGGGGATAAAAAACCTACCAATAATGTTGGCAGGGACAACATTGAGAAATGGAAGGCGAGCTATCCATGCAACTTATGCGCGGAATACCACCCGACCCATCTATCTCCTCGGCTTGCAGAAGCCCAAAATTTTGTGACGCAACAACAACCTGTTGTGTTAACCAATCCATTTCAACATGGGAAAAATCTAACTCAAGCCTCTGTAAGCATGGAAGGGTGCAGCCAAGGAGCCTCTCCATATTCAACCAATCCCACATCCACAAATGTATGCATGGTGAAGGGTGATGCTTTTATATCAACTAGAGCACATGACTATAGTAAACCAAGCACTTCTGAGAAGGAAAAAGAAGTTGAACTCCCATCTCTTCCTCTACAGATTGAGAAGATGTTGGGTGAAACAATGACAGGCATCCCCAAAGGTCCATTTAAAAAATATTCTCACAACCCAAACGCAAGGGCCGCCCAGAACTATTCTGTGGTGGAAGATTTATCACAAACCCCTTGTGCGATGTCTGCTTTGGAGGTCCTCCAAAGTTTCCCTTCCCAGAGGAAATCCTTGTTAACCTCTTTAGGATTTACCGAGACTTGTAATATGGGTACAATCATGTTGGATACAACCGACCTAACACCTCGTCTACCTTACCACATAGCGTTTCAGATAGTAGTGGTTTATCCCACAAAAATATTTACTCGGAATATTTCATGCATGGTGGTCAATGAGGGAGCCTCGACATGTGTTATGTCGTTGGCATGTTGGAATGCCATTGACCAACCCATTTTATCTCGATCACCTACTCTCCTCACTACTTTCGATGATCGTTCATTTTGACCACATGGTATCATTCCCTCTTTCCCCGTGCAGTTAGGAGGGAAGACCATGTGTGTCAAGGTAGAGGTAGTTGATGCTCCCCTTGACTATAACCTCTTGTTAGGAAGGAGTTGGAATTATTCCTTGCAAGCTGTGGTTGCTACAGTTTTTCGAGTCTTGTAGTTTCCACACGAAGGTCAGATAGTGACCATCGATCAATTGTCTTTCTCCAGACCTGACCCTTCATTGGGGGCATCCACGGTCCCGATGATCGATAATCCTCAACCAGGTGTCATCAATGTAGGGGTTGGCTTGTGCCCATATTTGATGGTTACCTTCGATTACCCGCCCCCTCAAGGCAATATCAAGTTTATATCCAATCACCATAACGTTGAGATTTTTCAAGTTTCGTCGTTCCGCATGACTTACTTCGATGATTCATGGATACTTCCTTACCCATCGACCACGATGGATGGGACAGGGCACCTGGGCATGTCCATGCCCTTGTTCACAACTAAAGTAGAATACTCTTTAGTCCAGCAATCTTCAGCCAACCCTAATCCAACTCTTGCACAAAATTTTGATCCACTTCTGGAGCCTATTTGGGCTCAGGGTTCTCTTGCTCACACCAATTCATTAGACTTAGTCTTGCCCACTAATGAACCTATAATTGAGGCAATGACTAGTCCAAAAAAAATCTAGGAAGATCTTCATCACAGATCATAATTCCTCCCAGCATTAAGCAGAATCAAAGCTGGATAATTCACCTTGACTATGATGGGAGATAGGTCTTGTCCCATTTATCCCTTAGCTACACATGAGGTTTATGCTGAAGGTAATATGGAAACTATCGCTAAAACCTTACCGATCAATATCTCCCGAAACCTTAGCATCGTGGAGAATGTTTTCGTCAGAGCTGACTACTGCCCCGGAGAGATTCAAATCTACACAGATCTTTTTAAATAATTTCGCGACGTTTTTGCCTAGTCTTACGAGGAAATGCCAGGCACCGATCCAAAAATCATTGAACATGAAATCATAATGTATCCAGATGCCAAGTCTGTCCAGTAGAAGCTTCGTCCATTTAACCCCAATAAAGCAACAACCATTAAGGTTGAAGTTGAGAAACTGCTAAAATCCGGTTTTATCTACCCTATCCATTTGACCCAATGGGTGTCAAACCCCGTGCCAGTCAATAAAAAACAAGGCACAATTCATGTATGTACAGACTTTCATGATTTGAACAAGGCATGTCCTAAAGATAATTTTTCCACACCATTCATCGACCAGATAATTGATGAATGTGTGGGTTGCGAGGCCTTCTCTTTCATGGACGTTTTTTTGGGATATAATCAACTACAAATCAAACCCGAAGACCAGCACAAAATGACATTTATCTGTCCATGGGGTACATTCACGTATCGTAAGATGCCTTTTGGTCTAAAAAATGTTGGAGCCACCTTTCAGCGGGCCATGTCTTTTTCTTTCCATGACCTCAAGCATATAGTCAAGGCCTATTTAGATGATTTAGCATTTCGATCTCGCAAGAGAACAGATCATCCCACACACCTATGACTTATCTTTGAGCATTGTCGCTACTTCCGAATTCGCTTGAACCCAAACAAGTGCATCTTTTGCATAACATCAAGACAATTGTGAGGCTTCATAGTCTCAAAAATAGGGATCATGGTCGCTCCTCTCAAGGTTGAGGCAATAATTCAGTTGCCCCCTCCATGCACAATCCTTCAACTTCAGAGTCTACAGGGAAAGGCGAATTTTCTAAGATGCTTTATCGCTAACTATGCCGAGATCACCAAGGGATTTATGTGCTTATTTAAAAATTATGTTCCTTTTTGTTGGGACGATGTTTCTCAATGCTCTTTTGCTGCATTAAAACATTCACTCACAACTGCCCCTCTGCTCCGGCCACCTAACTATAACAAGGATTTCTTATTATATCTAGTTGCAGCAGAGTCAACCATTGGCATGGTCTTAGTTCAAGAAGATGACCTGTTCTCATAATATGTTATTTATTACCTGAGCTGAGGCCTTGTAGGACCGGAACTCAATTATTCTCATATCAAAAAACTTGCGTTGGTAGCAGTCCATATTGTTCAATGGTTTCGTCATTATGTTTTGTTTCGTAAGACCGTCGTCATAGCTATCATGAATCCATTTCAGTACATGTTGACATGACGAGTAATAGGCGGAAATATCAGTAGATGGATAGTGATCGTCTAGGAGTTTGACT
>SNQJ01S0007786.1:89025-106383 GCA_010110895.2 Picea sitchensis | reverse complement strand
TACATATTACATGTCCACTTGTACAACCAGACAACAACAATGATTGGAGAAAATCCCAAGAAGGCACAAATTTCAGTGGTACATATATTAGAGCACATGTCCAACAAAGGCAACCTAACTGCAAGCTATAGTCGGCAGAGCCCATGAAGGGGAGAGCTAGCCTGCCAAGATTTGAACCCAGGTCATATTCACCACAATTGTTCCAAGTTGCAGCTAGACCACAACCTTATAGGGTGTGGTCTAGCAACAACTTGGAGTGATTTTTATGACAATGCCCTGGGGTCAAATCATGGCATGCATGCTTGTTCCCTATGTGGGCTTTGTGGGATGTGGTTATTACTAGATATTGTCTTAATTCTTTCTTAGGCTAGTAATTACTAACTTCTTATTACTAGATGTTGCCTCAGTGTCTTCTCAGGCTAGTAATTACTAACTTCTCTCCCATTTTAGTTCATAATAATTTCATCAAGATTGAAATTAAGATAATAGATGTATTTAATATACATTGATAATCTATTCTGCTCTGGCTCACTTAGGGTTTCATCACTTGGGATCCCCTAGTTTCGATCATCTATGAAACCCTTGGGGGGCTGCAAGATGGGGAGCTCATTCAGTTTCCCATGGAACCCCCTCTAAGGTCGTGGTATAGTAGCATAGGGTACTGAAAGCTACACCCAATGTGGATATTATCATGGAAGATTTTCCTCACTCAAAAAAATAGGCAACCAAAATGGAAACATGGGCAATTGTTATAACCCTAAATTTCTCTACACATGCATACCTGGCCTTTGGCCCTCTTACTTGCATTTTTTTCCAAGCCATCACTGAGTTGCTCTTCTAAAAAACCCATTTTTTGAAGATGTACGCGCCCTGCACCAATACTTCTCACGTACATATGCTTGATGCACCACTACAGCCAGCATACATATGCATGTTGCACCACTACAGCCCACGTATACTTGCAAAAGTTGCAAAAAATAAAAATTTGCAAGGAATTCGTTGAGATTACGGGCTATTGGGTAGTTTCCCAAATAATCCACTGCCTATAACCCGTCACCCAACTGAATAACCATCCTTTTCCCATATAAAAGGATGTGTTGGGGTCTCATTTTACATCTAGACATAAGAACATTGAAACTTTGCCCATTTCACATCCCCTCCTTGCCCCAAGTAATTGCAGCCCTTTTGTGAGAATTGCCTTAGCATTCCCCAATTAGCCCTTCTTCCTCCATCAGAACCCATTCACTTCCCAAGAAGAGATCCGAAGGTTGAGAGGAAAATCCATACAGAGGTTCACTTGGAGCTTGGTGAAGAGGATCCCGGATTAGGTTCGTGGAGTAGTAGCTGGATTTGGTTGTAAAAGGTATAATCATTGAGTTATCAATAAAAGAATTACTTTTCCTGTCCCAAATCATGGTGTATTGAATGCTTTTAATGGTTTATGTTTTGACATTCTAACATCTAACCCTAATTTATATATGAATTGCATGCTTGTAGCTTTATGTTTGTCTATATTTGAATGCAGGCCAGCCTTGGGAGGAGGCATGCAGTCAGTGAAGCTTTCAAGCATGAGGGAATCATCACCGGACGCGGAGTAGAGGTATAGTTACCCGACCCCTCTCATCTTTTATTTTCGTGTATGAGTCTTGGGTATGTTTGGGGTAGTTAGAGAAGTAGTTGACTTTTAAATGGTTTAAGAATAGAATATTTGGGTCATGTTGTATCTCATAAAGGTGTCAAAGTGGACCCTAACAAAATTAAAGCTATGATGGAATGGCCAATTCCCAAAACCTTGAATAATCTTAAGGATTCTTAAGATTGGCAGGCTATTATTGCAAGTTGTCAAGAATTATGGTCAAATAGTCATGCACCTCTAACATCATTATTTAAAAAGGAGGCATTTTCTTGGACTCAAGAAGCAACCAAATATTTTGAAAAACTTGAGGGGGATGTGTACAACTCCTATCCTGGCCATACTTGACTTCACAAAAACCTTTATTATGGAGTGTGATGCCTCAGGGCATGGCATTGGTGCAGTTTTAATGCAAGAAGTAAGATCATTTACCTTTGAAAATATCCATCTTAAAGGTAAGAACTTACTCAAACCCATTTATGAAAAGGAAATGTTGGTCATATTACATGCAATTAAGAAATGGTGCCCTTACCTAATAGAAAGACGCTTCAAGGTAAAAACATATCACGATAGTTTGAAATACTTCTTGGAACAACAATTATCTTCAAAAGAGCAACAAAAATGGGTTATAAATATGCTAGGTTATGGTTTTGAAATTATCTACAAAAAAATAAAACAAAATGTGGTTGTAGATGCACTTTCAACAAAACAAGAAGACACAAAGAGATTATTATGTGTTATTTCCATTCCACAATTTAATTAGGTGGAAGAAGCAAGGATAGAATGGAAGAAATATTATAAGGTATGCAAGATCACTCAACAACTACAAGAGGACCCACGTGCATTAGATAAATTTGTGTGGAAGAATGATACATTGTGGTATCAAGATCGCCTATATTTATGTAAGAATTCCCAACTCAAATAGAATGTCCTTTTGGAATTGCACACTTCTCCTATAGGAGGACATTCAAGGTTCTTGAAAAATAACCATGGATCAAGAAGGATTTTTTTCTAGGACCATCTTAAAAATTATATTCAAAAGTTTGTGGTTGAATGTGTGGTTTTCCAACATAATAAGGGAGAGACAATCAAGACCTCGGATCTCCTACAACCATTAGCCATACCAACTCACAATTAGGAAGAGGTTCCAATGGATTTTATTATAGGCCTACCCAAGTCCGAAGGAAAGAATGTCATCGTGGTAGTAGTGGATCGACTCACAAAATATGCCCATTTTTCTCTCTTTCTCATCCTTTTAAAGCAAGTACAATAGATACAACATTCATAGAAATAGTTCAAAATCTACATGAAATCCCCAAGATTATTACAAGTGATATAGATCCAATTTTCATTAGTAATTTTTGGACTGAATTATTTTATTGTTTGGGTACTCAATTGGCTCACAACGTCTCTTACCATCCTCAATCTTATGGGAAAACTAAGATTGTAAATAAATTTCTAGAATGGTATCTCCATTGATTTATGTATGATAAATAGACCAGGGTATCTTCATTTCTTTCCATATGATAAACAGACACAATAGGTCAAGTGGTTTCGCTATGTAGAATGGTGGTACAACATGTGCTTCCATACTTCATCAAAAATTTCCCTATTTATGGTACTTTATGGCTGTCATCCTTCATCCATCACATCACCCTTGATAGGGAAAGAAAAAATTCAAGCAGTGGAGGACGATATAGAGCACCAACGAGAGGTTCTCCAATTGTTGAAGAACAACTTGGCTATAGCACAAAATGTGATGAAACAACGAGTAGATCAGCATCACAATGAAATGGAATTTGAAGTGGAAGATTGGGTATTTCTAAGACTACAACCATACAAACAGATGTCCTCTCAAGCAATAAAATAAAAATAAATTAGCATCCAAGTACTATGGTCCCGATAAGGTGTTATAGAGGATTGGAAGTGTGGCATACAAATTGGAGTTGTCTCCATCTTCATGTGTACATCTAGTCTTCCATGTTTCTTTCTTAAAGAAGGTAATTGGTGACAAAATCCTAGTTTATCCTATTTTAACAGAGATTGATGAAGAAGAGAAAATCGCATTAGAACCAGAAACAATCCTTGAAACAAGGATCAAGCAACTGTGAAATCAAGCAATTATTGAGTACCTCATCAAGCGTAAGAACCTGCCAATAGAAGAGGCAACATGGGGAGTTGATTTCTTCATGAAGAAACATCCACATCTAATCAAGTGTTGAGGGAAACACTTGTTTGAATGGGAGGGGCATGTTAATCCCTAGATATTGAGTTATTGCATCTATTTTTATATCAGTGTTGTCCTTGTTAGTTTTCTAAACCCTTTAATTGTCATTGTACCCTTTGTCTCCTATATATACCAAGGAGACTTAGTTTTAGAAAACATCTCATCTTGTACATTTGTTATATTGTAAAAGGAGGTTGCCCCCTCGAAGAGGCTTATCATTCATTCTTTTATATAACTCTCAAGGCATGGAGTTAATTATATATACCAAGGAGACCTAATTTTACAAGCATCTCATCTTGTACATTTGTTATATTGTAAAAAGGGGTTGCCCCTCGAAGAGGCTTATCATTTGTTCTTATGTCTAATTCTTAAGGCATGGAGTTACTTCTTTTTCTATTTTCATTATATTTTGGTATTTGTTTCCTAACATATTTACAACTGTCATAACTGAATTTTGAATATGTTTATGCATGATAATATTTTCCTAGAGAGCTAAAACTTCTTGACACACTTTGGTATCTTCTCTCTTGAATTTCCAAGTGGATTGGGGTTGTTGAGAGGTGAAATATTGTCCAATGTTATTGTTATTTTATTTAAATTTCATAACTTCCCTAAGGTTGAAAATTCATAGGGTTAAGATCCGAGAAACCTCTAGGAAATATGTGAAATTTCTGTTTTGTATTAAAAGTCATAGATTGCAAAAATTTCTACACCTTTACGGTACAAGTCAAACTTGATATTCCTCGATTAGAAGGAAAAATTAATGTAGATTCATTAGAGAAAAAGAAATGATTAAATCATTTGGAGGGGTATTTATCTATAATAACTTTTTTGACGTAGAAAATATCACCTTAGTACTCTTGAAAGTGATCCCCCATGTCAAACATTGGTGGGAATTAGTCCACTGTGTGCAAGCTATTGTAAAGGAGGAGGGTAGCCCATTGTTTGAAGACATGGACCATGAGGAATTTTTGGATGTAATCAATGAAGAGTATTTCCATGTGGGAAATTAGAATGACCAATACACCAAGTGGACACGATTACACCAAGGTCAGTGACTAGTCCATGTAAGAGTATATCAATGATTTGCATACTATGTATGCAAAACTTGGCATCATGAACATCAAAATGCATAGACTCTTCAAACATTGTAGTGGTCTACATATGCACATCTATACTAGAATGGAATTTGTGGACATCCAATCATTGGGAGCAACCTACCAATATGCCATCAAGATTCAAGAGAAATTCAAGCACAAGGGTAAGAAAGAGTTTAGTGCAAGAAACAAGGAACTACCAAAAAAGTATAAATATGGTACCAATTTCCACAAAATACGGCAAGGAAAGGAAATCAACCACAAAATAAATCAATGTAATTTTTCTGCAAAGAGGATAAGCTATAGAGCTTTGCATCTACATATCCAACGTTAACACTGCCATGGAGCATGGATAGTGGAAATAATATTATTGATGCAAACCTAGGCACTAGCATCACCATTGCACAACTACATCTAAAGGAGCCAAAGGAGGGGAGAACCTTTTTCATTCAAAGATGTGAGTGAAGGGGGCATCTATGCACTTCAATATTGATAGTGGCAGTTAGAAGAATTTGATTTAAGGCTGATGTTGTTAGAAGGATGAATTTGTCAATGATGGCTTACCCTCAATGATACAAGATTGGTTGGTTTGGTGTTGCATGTGCATGAGTTTCAGATCTTCCTCCTCGGGAACCCAAAGCCATTATATGGTGTGCATTTATTTCTTTGAGCACATTTATCTTACATAGATATCCTCCCTACTTGGGCTGACTCAATGTGTTGTGGCCTGATTTGAGGGTTTTTGAGTTTGATATCCGCATATAATGTTGGTTTTTTTTGGCTTCATATGATTTCAGAGGGTATGACATATGCATGTGATTTCAAAGCATTTTTCAGTGTGCCCTAGTCGAGCACAATTTGACCGCAAATTGAATATGCATGGTCACTTTCCTAGAGGCCATTTTCAACATGAGAAGTCTATGCATTATTAAGATTAATGTGTTAATGATGTTTTGACAATGGTTTCCAAAGATCAAGCTCATTGCATTGCATGTCAAACTAGCACAAATTTATTTATGTGTGTCTTCATAATGGCCAACCCACCAAGGCTCTTTTTGAATTGCTACTTGAACATGAGATTAAGCAGGTTAACATGCCTAAATGTCCCTTCTTGCAAACTTGTTTGAGAACCTACTCACTCAAAAAGGTTAATTATTTTTTGAAATATGTTACTTGTATGTGTAGAGAGAAAAATCTAGTATTTGTGGTATGTGAATATATATAGAGAGAGAGTCTGAAGTGTAGGAAGTAGAACACCGAAGAGAATAGAGGGCGGATATCTTGCACAAAGGGAGAAAGGAAGGATCATCCCAAAAAATGGATGTTGAGTTCCATTGGATATTCTCTCACCTATATTGTTGTTCTTGTTTTTGTTTTCAAGATGCACGTTTTGTTGTTCTTGTTTTCAAGATGCACATTTTGGTATTGTTGTTATTCATTCCAAGTTGCATGATCCCTTCTTGTGTCCAACAGGTTCACAATTACTTTGGGTGTGTGTCCCTGTGAAGGAGGAGGAGAGGAATTGGGTTAGTGCAGTAAGAACACTCTTTCACCACTGTGAATTGGGTTAGTGCAGTAAGCACACTCTTTCACCACTGTGGGAAAGTAAGGGAGTCAGTCAATGTCACTTTCTCCCACCCTTTGATTGCACCCAACTACCTCATCCATAAATTCCAAGGTAGTGACAGTTGGATTCAACAACAAAAACCTTTGTATTGGAGTATTAGTGGTCATTTTTCTCACCATAAAAATTGTATCTCGGGACAGTACGCTTTCAAAGATGTATCACTGATGTTGTGTATACCTGCCAGAATAATAATCGTGTGTTAAAACACAACACTGGTGTCTATATCTATGGACTCTGGGGAAGATTGATTCATAACGAATAACTAGGTAATGAAAGGGAATAAAGGAGAGATTGGGTGCAGTGGGGATGATGTGTGGCAGATCAAAATTCATGGCGAGGATATGACAGATACTCGGCGATTATCTGACTGACCACTAACATATTGACAATGGATTTGAATCCATCGTAAGTAATAAGCAGCCAAGATATCATTCAGCTGAGACCATGGTTGAGTTGAAGATGTCGTTGAATTCTGTATTGTCGGCTGGCTGAGATTAGAAATCTTTGCAATCGCCTGGATAAAGCTGAACTTTTTCTGCAACCTTTTTTTGTATAATTGCTCTTTCCATTCGGAGACATACAATCCATTGCTAAGATGGTGAACTGACGGACCCTACTATTGGTGATCCCCGCTTTCGGAAGATTGTTTCCTTCAACGAAATGAAATCCATGTAAGGAAATTTCAAACTTCTGTCAAGAAAATCGATCACTCTTATCCCAAAAAAACTTTCCATTAGCTCCAGTTTGATGCATTCACATTGGCAGCGCCTTGTAGGATGAAGATATAGTGTCAAATCCAAAAGTGTAGAGTATGTATACCTCCGTAAATTTACTAATCAAATCGTTGAGAAAACTTGGACAAAACAAAAAAAAAATACAAATCTATTGTAATACCTCCTAACTTTTCACATCATACCCTTTTGCATACTAAAAATTCCAAAACTAACTACACTAAATGGAATATGCTCACGTTTCCAAAGTTATCGAACACTACACAAATCCTCCAAATTCCAAATCGTACAGTTGGTAGGTTGACTACCATGTCACTCTAGTGATTGGATTGGTTAATAGTCATGCCAAATCCAAATCATGCAGCTAGAAGGTTCATAGCCATGTCACTCTCATTGTTTGGTTGGTTAATGGTCATGCCAAATAGTACACGACCAAATTAAGATATGAAACTTAGTGAGTATTGAGGTTGTTGGTGTAATGTCTATGCAGATGTAATTGTGTTTTGTATTGTATTGTTACTATTGTTTTCATACAAGAATGCAATGTTTGGTTTGGAGCACATTGAGTTTGATGGGGATGAGATGGAACGACACCTTGCAAAAGCAAACTAGTATGCCATCTATATGGTGATGGTATCTTGCATAGTATCTTGCATATTCTTCCCCATAGCACTCCACATACCTCAATTGTTCAATGATTTTGATTGTGATACATTTTTGTAACTCTTTCTACAATGTACGGGACACCTACAGGAATAGAGACCTTGTGGATTAGAATCCTTTAAGAGCGAGAGTAGCATTGTCAGCCCCATTTTATTCAAAGGAAGAAAGATTGCGTCGACTTAGGTCAATATCGGCCTTGTGGTGGTTGTCACCGATTACCAAATTCTTATTCACTGATGGAAACAAGGTAAGTGTGAGGAGAAAGGCTTGTTCTCTGAGAGGCCATTCATTGTTGTGATAACTAAAAAATGCCTAGGAGAATAGGCACGGTGCACTCAATGAAACACAGTTTGACCTAAGTGGCGTCGCATTCGATCATATGGGAACTAATGGAAAAACCCCATCACTTTGCAACTCTTGAGAGCTCCCAGTGGTTTACAGACAATGTAACACACATAAACAAAACAGGAAGAAATCACATTTAGTTATTATATCCATGGGTTGATGTAAGTTGTGATGGTATTATACAATTATTCGAGTATTGAGTGGAACCCTCTCCAAAAGCCCATGGTCAGAATGTTGGAGGTTGTGGAGAAAACCATCGTCTTTTCACTAGAGTTGAAGCCACACCCTTGCCCAAGACGTCCAACTAGATGGCTCAATTGCACGGAAGCGTAAAATTGTATGTGACCATTATTGAAAATACTCACCTCTACTTCCCAGTTTAGCTTAAATATGGATTCAAAATATGAGTGAGTCTATGTTGATGTGTTATCATGTACCACATGTGATTAATAAGATTAAATGGAGAAATTTCAAACCTCGCATCATTGATGATCAGATCGAGCTATGGACTAGCGAGTGTGTTAAAATTAAGCAGTTGCAAGAGCCATTCTCCGGGAGGATGGCAAAGACCCTAGATGAGATCTAGAGCCCCCAGTACACTCCTGGGGTTCTTGGTCTGGGACCAATCAATTAGAGCCATGGAAAAATACCCTAGTGAGGGCCCCCAGTGTATTGTTGGGGTTCTTGTTCAAGGACCAAGCAGTTTGATGATATAAGTCCCTAGATGTGTTCTAGGGCCCCTGGATGTGTTCCAAGGAATCCTTGATCGGTGCTTGGATTGATCCATGGTTGTGTACCTTGGTGGATAAGACCCTAGTGGTGATCTAGGACCTCCAGACACATTTTGGAGTATCTCGGTCTGGGACCAGGCAATTTCTTGGTTAAGTACCATGCCGAGATGATGTGTGATCTTCTTCTCTCTCGAGATAGTCCATGAGACCTAAGAGAAGTTCAGAAGAAGGACATGATCACATCATTGACCTTCCTCTTATGTTGGGATGATAAAAGCTTATAAGTTATCATGAGAATTATGTGCACATTTTTCCATTGAAGAAGAACCCCCTTTGAATTTGTCTTGTTATTGTTGCAACCCCTTGCTTGAGCCACGTCCTCCTTAATGTTTATGTGTTTTGGTTCTTTTCTAGATTCGTTGACTTTGGTTCTCCCCTCTTTGGCTTGTTGACTATTCTAATTAATATTTTATGATTATAATATTAATTGTTTAATTTGTTTACATTAGGGTTTAACCTAACCCTAATTTTAGGGCTATTTTAGCTAACCGTAATCTACCTACCTAAACTATAAAAGGGAGATACCTCACCTCTCTTTACTCACTCATTCTTCTTCCATCAATCATTCTCTTGGTCTGAAATTGTTGTTGTGGCTCCTTCCTGTTCAGTTTGGAAAAGATCAGATTTCTCTTGCTAAGTTTAGTTGCAACCTCCTTGGTCTGAGGTTTTGCTGGTATGTGGTGTGGCCCCTTCTTGTTCAAGTTGGTATGTGGTGTGGCTCCCTCCTTGGTTGTTGGTATAGGGTGTGGCTCCCTCCTTGGTTGATTGTAAAGTGTTGTGACTCCCTTGTTCTAGTCATTAGAAGTGGTGCGGCCTTATTTTTAATCCATGTTTTTGCTTGGGATAGCCACCGATGGTTTATCCTTCCTATATGTAGTTTCTACCAACCCCTAAGGGTATTTGTCCTATTACTAGTGTTTCCTTTGTCCTTTTATGGTGACCTATGTTTGTTTCCCTTAATAGGGTTTGTAGGTCAGCCCTCTAACTGTTGTTATTACTACAGCGGCTTTGTTTTGGACAATTTTTTCAAGGTTGTTAGTGACTTCCTCCTTTGGACTGTGGTGTCCTTGTTTCAGTCTTGCACTTGATATTCGGTATGTTGGTTGTTTTTCTGATATTTCCCTAAAATTTCTTCTTGGAAAAACTATTCACAAGAGCATGATGAGATCTACCCCTGAGGGTTTTGATCCATGACCCTTAAATATTTTTATGAGCATACAGAAAAGAGGACAACAACAAGCTCATCAGGTAAATATGTTCTTTGTTTTTGCTAAGGTAATGTTCAGATATGTTCTTTGTTTTTGCTAAGGTAATGTTCAAATATGTTCTTTGTTTTTGCTAAGGTAATGTTTAGATCCATTGTATTATTTATGTTATTGGTTTACATCAGAATTTGTGAATATATTGTTGATCCAAAACTACAATAGTAAATAAAATTAAAAAGATATTTTTGTTTCTAGTTTTCCCTCAAAATTCTAACCTCGTATCGGAGCATAGGGCGTGAAAAGAGCTCAATTGTGGCAAACTTTTGACCCTGCATAGATCCACACCTAAGCTTTTGTTTTGCAGATCAACAGTAAGTTTGTTTTATATCAAATCTTGTTTTCAGTATGACTTCATCTTCAATCAAAGCAGAAGATAGGCTTGAAGGGGCTTCAAACTTCAATGCTATAAGGCTAGGGGTTTTAATATCCTAGAAGAAAGTGACTTGGATGAGTTGGTTACCAGGGTGATGGAAGAACCTACTTCAAATGCAAGAAGAGCAGCCTATAAGAAGAGCCAAGCCAAATCCAAGAGGGTCATTTTTTACTCAGTTAAGGACAGCATGATGCCTCTTATAGCTCATCTAAGGATAGTTAAGGAATGCTTTGATGCCCTAGAAAATATATATGAAAAGAAGGCCCCGACTCAGAAGAGGACTTTGAAGAAACAACTATGTACATTAAAGATGGGAAAGGATGAAACTACCTCTGCCTTCTTTTCTAAAATTTCCCAAACAAGATATCAACTTGCAGCAATTGGAGTTTCAATGGATAATGATGACCTTTTACAAACAAGAGTAGATGGTCTTCTTGAATCATGGGATACATTTCTCTCATCAGTCAATGGAAGAGAAGTTCAACCCAACTTTGAGAGATTATGGAATGATTTCCTGGAAGAAGAAGGTAGATTTAAAATTATAAATGAACCCTCAACGGTGAAAGACCATGCTCTTTCAGTCAAAACCAAGAAATGGAAGAGGTTTCCTCAGCACAAAGGAAAAGGTAAGAAACCAAGGTAAGCATTCTCACTCTCACTCTTATTTGTCTAAAGCAAGATTCTTTCACTGTAAAAGGCTAGGTCATTATGCAAAATACTGTAGGAACCCTCCTTCACAGCAGAAACGGAAAGGGAGTTTCCATGCTTCAGTTGCAACTGAGGAAGAAGAGCCTCAAAGAAGGATAACCAGAGCTACTACTAAATAACAAGAACAACGCAAAGAAAGTTATCTTGTTTCATCTCTCTCTGGTACTGTCACCAAATCGAAATAAATTTGGTTAGTGGACAGTGGGACCTCCAAGCACATGACAGGACTCAAACAAAACCTTGTGAACTATCGAGATAAGAAGTTCAATATAAAATTAGAATTGGGTGATGACAGCACCTATGACATCAAAGGAATTGGTTCAGCTTCAGTCAGGTAATGTATTTCATATTGAAGCAATTCTTTATGTTCCTGGATTAAAGAAAAATATTATCTCAATTGCAGTTCTAGAAAGTAAAGGGTACTCAGTAGCCTTCTCCAAAAGAAAGGCTCTTATTTGGCCCCCAAACGAAAGTATGAGCTCAACCATCACAATCGGAGCTCAAGAAGGTGGACTTTACAAAGTCATTGGTCAATTTATTCATGCATTAGCTCATGATATGATCAACCCTTGTGAACTATGGCACAGAATGTTTAGACATCTCAACTATAATGCTCTCCCAGGTTTGCAAAAGATGGTAACAGGTAAGCCAGTTTTTCCTTTTGAGCATGATAGTATTTGTAGAGGTTGTGCTCTTGGTAAAAATACAAAGAAAGCTTACCTTCATAGTAATAGAAAAACTAATGGTATCTTAGATCTTATTCATTCTGATCTTTGTGGACCTATGACTGCTCCATCCATGAATGGTTGTCTTTATTATATCATTTTTATTAATGATTGTTCTCGTAAAACTTGGATTTATTTTCTGAAAAACAAAGATGAATCTTTCAGTAAATTTCAGGATTTTAAGAATCTTGTTGAGAATCAGACAGGTAGACACATCTGTGTTTTCAGAACAGACAATGGAAAAGAATTTGACTCCCACAAGTATGATGATCTCTGTCGTTCTTCCAAGATTACGAGGGTGTTGATTATGGCTTATAATCCCCAGCTGAATGGGGTTACAGAAAGAAAGAACGGGACAATTTGTGAAACAGACATAGCTATGATGTATGATCAAAATCTTCCATTGTCTCTTTGGGCCGAAGTTGTGATCATTTTATTCAGAACAGGTGTCCTCATAAATCCCTGGAAGAGAAAACTCCAGAAGAAGTATTCACTGGTAAGAAGCCTTCAGTTGACCATTTGAGAATTTTTGGTAGTCATGTCTACATTCATATACCAAAAGAAAAGAGGACTAAGCTAGAGCCCTCTAGAAAGAAAGGCACTTTTGTGGGGTACAGTGAGACCTCAAAATCATATTGAATCTATGTACCAGGGAAAAATTATATAGACGTCAGTGGAGATGTGACCTTCCATGAGGAAGTTGCTTTCATCGTTCCAGAGAACTTCCATGTGATATAGAGGAGAAGGAAGCTCCATCTCCAGAACCTTCAAAATCACCATTTTTGGATGAGCAGAGGGAGGAGGCTAGAGAGCCTTCAATGGATCCCATAATGGATTATGTTGAGTTTCCCATAGAGAAACCTCATGTCAAAAGGAATCTAACTTGGTGCTGAGAAGTTTTAAAGGAAGCAGAGAAGCATACAGCACCTAAAGGTACTTTGAGAGAAAGCAAGAAGCCAGATAAATACTCAGGTTTGATAGCTCAGTTGAATCTTGTAATTGACTCAGAACCTTCCACTTTTGATGAGGTTTCCAAACATAAAGTGTGGAAGGATGACATGATAGAAGAGTATGAATCAATATTGAAGAATGATGTATGGGAAGTGGTCCCAAGACCTCAAGGAAAATCAGTAGTAACCTCTAAATGGATTTACAAAATAAAGCATGCACCAGATGGCAGTGTTGAAAAATTCAAAGATAGATTTGTGGGTCGTGGCTTCTCTCAGAAAGAAGGAATTGATTATGAAGATATATTTTCTCTTGTTGTCGGGTATACCTCTATCAGAATCATCATCTCTCTAGCTTCAGTTTTTAATTGGAAACTTCACCAAATGGATGTTAAGACTTCCTTTCTTAATGGTGAAGTTGAGCAAGAGGTTTATATCGAGCATCCTGAGGGTTTCATGATCCATAGGAAACAATACCATGTCTGCAAACTCAAGAAAGCCTTGTATGGATTGAAACAAGCTCTCAGAGCTTGGTATGGAAGAATTGACAGTTTTCTTTAGAGTCTTGGGTTCTCCAAGAGTATAGAAGACCCTAATATTTATATAAATATTGTGAAGAATCATCATGTTATCTTGGTTTTATATTTGAATGATTTGTTCCTTACTGGAGAGGAACATCTGATAGCTCAAACTAAGAGGGAGTTATCAGCAGAGTTTGAAATGAAGGACTTAGGTCGTATGCATTACTTTCTTGACTTAGAGGTGTGGCAGAAATCTGGTGAGATCTTTCTCTCACAAAGCAGGTATGTACTTGATGTGCTTCCCAAATTTGGGATGTTGGACTGTAAGTCCATGACCACACCTATGATTTCTAACCTGAAAAATTTACATGATCAAGCTACAGGTTCAGATCCAGAAGACCCTACCATATATCATCATATTATTGGGTCCTTGATGTATCTAGTACATACCAGATTGGACATTTATTATACAGTAAATGACCTTAGTCATTTCATGAGTGAACTGAAACACATTCATATGGTTGTTGTTAAGCATATTCTCATATATGTCTGAGAGACTATAGCCTATGGGATCAGATACACTTCCATTGGAGGTGTAATGATTCATGGCTATACATATTCAGATTGGATGGGTAGTACAGTGGACTAGAAGAGCACTTTCGGATATTGTTCCAGTTTGGGTTCAGCTATGATCTCTTGGTCCAGCAAGAAGCAGGGCTCCATATCCCAAAGCACTACAGAGGCAGAATACATTGTTGCAAGTGCTACCAATAAAGAAGCAGTGTGGCTCAGAAAGCTACTCTTAGATTTTTTCAGTGTTGAGCTAGAACCCACAGTAATTCACTGTGATAACCAGAGTCGTATAAATCTCTCTGAGAATCATGTGTTTCATGACAAATAAAAACACATTGAGATGAGATATCACTATGTTCGGGACATGGTTCAGAAGAACATTCTCAGTATTCAGTATGTTCCAATGATGTAACAAACTGCAGATATTTTGACCAAGCCCCTGTCGTTGACAAAGTTTGTGTACTTTCGAGACAAGCTTAGTGTTGCTGAGAATGCCTCTCTTGTTGAGAGGGAGTGTTAAAATTAAGCAGCTGCAAGAGCCATTATCTGGGAGGATGGAAAATACCCTAGCTAAGATCTAGGGCCCCCAGTACACTCCTGGGGTTCTTAGTCTGGGACCAAGAAGTTAGAGCCATGGAAAAAGACCCTAGTGAGGGCACCCAGTGTATTGTTGGGATTCTTGGTCAAGGACCAAGCAATTTGATGATATAAGTCCCTAGATGTGTTCTAGGGCCCCTGGATGTGTTCTAGGGAATCCTTGCTCGGTGCTTGGATTGATCATTGGTTGTGTAACTTGGTGGATAAGACCCTAGTGGTGATCTAGGGGCCCCAGACACGTTCTGGGGTATCCTGGTCTGGGACCAGGCAATTTCTTGGTTAGTACCAAGCCGAGATGATGTGTGATCTTGTTCTCTCCCGGGATGGTCCATGAGACCTAGGAGCAGTTAAGAAGAAGTACATGATCACATCATTGACCTTCCTCTTATGTTGGGATGATACAATCTTATAAGTTATCATGAGACTTATGTGGACATTTTTCCATTGAAGAAGAACCCCCATTTGACTTTGTCTTGTTACTGTTGCAACCCCTTGCTTGAGCCACATCCTCCTTAATTTTTATGTTTTTTGGTTCTTTTCTATCCGCCTTGACTTTGGTTCTCCCCTCTTTGACTTGTTGACTATTCAAATTAATATTTTATGATTAAAATATTAATTGTTTAATTTGTTTACATTAGGGTTTAACCTAACCCTAATTTTAGGGCTATTTTAGCTAACCCTAATCTACCTACCTCAACTATAAAAGGGAGAGACGTCACCTCTCTTTAGTCACTCATTCATCTTCCATCAATCATTCTCTTGGTCTGAAATTGTTGTTGCAGCTCCTTCTTGTTCAGTTTGGAAAAGGGTGCAGCCTCCTTGGATAAGATTTATCTTGCTAAGTTTTGGTGTGGTCGCCTTGGTCTGAGGTTTTGTTGGTATGTGGTGCAGCCCCTTCTTGTTTAGGCTGGTATGTGGTGTGCCTCCCTACTTGGTTGTTGGTATAAGGTGTGTCTCCCTCCTTGGTTGATTGTAAAGTGTTGCGGCTCCCTTTTTCTAGTCATTAGAAGTGGTGTGGCCTTCTTTTTTATCCATGTTTTTGCTTGGGATAGCCACCGAGGGTTTATCCTTCCTATCTGTTGTTTCCGCCAACCCCTAAGGGTATTTTTCCATCATGTCGGTGTCTCTTTGCTGGTATTGTCATCTGTACTTTGTGTTGTCGTTGTCTCCTTGCTACTATTGCTATTGTCTCACTGTTGGTACACCTATGTGTTGTTGTTGTCCTATTACTAGTGTTGCCTCTGCCCTTTTATGGTGACATGTGTTTGCTTCCCTTAATAGGGTTTGTAGGGTATCCCTCTAACTGTTGTTATTACTACAACAGTTTTGTTTTGGACAGTTTTGTCAAGGTTGTTAGTGACTTCCTTCTTTGGCCAGTGGTGTCCTTGTTTCAGCCTTGCACTTGATATTTGGTATGTTGGTTGTTTTTCTAATATTTCCCTAAAAGTTCTTCTTGGAAAAACTATTCACAAGATCATGATGAGATCTACCCCTGATGGGTTTGATCCATGACCCTTAAATCTCTTTCTAAGCATACAGAAAAGAGGACAACAACACGCTCTTCAGGTAAATATGTTTTTTGTTTTTGCTAAGCTGTTCAGAAATGTTCTTTGTTTTTGCTAAGGTAATGTTCAGATCCATTGTATTATTTATGTTATTGGTTTACATCATAATTTCTGAATATATTGTTGATCCAAAACTACAGTAGTAAATAAAATTAAAAAGATATTTATGTTTCTAGTTTTCCCTCAAAATTCTAACAGAATGCTTTTCAATTTACCACCAAATGTTTCTTGTGAAATTCCACCACCCCCTACCATAGTATTTAAAATATATATACTAATCAAACAAGGTTTCTTCTATCCATATAAAAAAATTTAAAATAACATTAAGATAAGCCAAAATGCACTGACACAACAAAAAATTCCGATCAAAATACTAGGGAATGGAAGGGAGTCTTTTCCATGGGCCCTATAAAGGGTCATATAGAGTTGGGCCACAAGCGGGATATTAAATGGAACGTGTATTCCAAATACTAAAGGATAAGGACGATGCAGGAACAATTGAAAATTTGAAGGAACACATGGAGAAGGATAGCTAAGCGAATGATTTTTAAACACTTTGTTTTAGATGACAAGGTTCGACACCACTCCCTCAATAAAATACACCTTTAATGTAGTTATTTGAGCATTGAATGGTAAGCTCAAATAGTGAACCTTGTTGGTTTTAAGGAGTACAACACACATGGGTTAAACATTCACTAAAAAACCCATTTCCAACCATTTTATTGACATGATTTGTGTTGATGTTTCTGGTAGCTGAGGGAGCTATTCACCTCTGGGATAACCTTTCTTATAGAAGAATTTGGCAAGAAGTTAAAGGAAAACCATTGGAAGTCAAAGAAGATCCCATAAGAGAAGTCGGCTTCACATAAAATAATAAAGAAGAATTATAATGCTTCAGAAGTAAATTCGGCTCTAGAAGAAAAAGATAAACATAAAGTATATTTTCCAAAACGTCAGGTTGGCCCTGCCA
>SNQJ01S0007786.1:66080-85360 GCA_010110895.2 Picea sitchensis | reverse complement strand
ATGCGAGGAACAAAGGAGGTCTTGATCTAACTTCAGTCAGTGGGTTGATTTGAAAATGAGTAGGTGGAAGACTTGGTGAGGGGAGTGGACAAACTACCTCAGGCAACGGGTCTTTCAGGAATTCGTAGAAGAAAAAAAAAACTCTGAATGCGAGATCCTCTGGTTCAGAGCTTCAAGAAACTGAGAGGGGGAGACTTGACTAGATTCTCCAATTCCAAGTCATTCAGCGCTAAGAAAATCACAGAGACCGATTAGAAACAATGCAACTATTACAGTGATCAAACTCTACATCATCCTATAACAACTACCACTCGACTGGATTCTCCAATTCCAAGCCATTCTAATACAGTGTAGACAAAGATGCGAAAGAAAAGCTAACATTCATCAGACAAGAAGTCTCAAGAGTCCAGACATAACCAGGAAAACTGTGCTTCATTAAAGTTTACCACCGGGAGCCTTGCTCAACCATTGATGCTTTACAAAATGGCGAAAATGCCTACATATACTCAAAAACAACCACAGCAGCAAAAACAAGACGCTGCATTAAAAACATTGCGTCTGCATGTCTTCTGACAGCCTACCCATGCAGACTCAGGATGATCGTGCGCCTATGAAAGACGCCATCAGATTTCGGATTGTCCTTCTACAGGTGAGTCGACGTGAATTAGTCCTTTGCCGGACCTTCCTTTAATGGCAGAGTTGATGTCCAACCACCAGCAACTGTCGCAATAACTACTTTTTGGGATCGGGGACGGCCTCGATCAACTTACCCTTCTGGGACGTGGAGGTCTCCTAATGGTGCCACCTGGATCAGCCGAACGGTCTTTCTTTGGACGCTACTTCGCTGGACTGTTGCGAGGGACCCCTATGGATGATGTGGACGAGGGTGTGACAGGGGTTAAAGGCGTGAACACTGTGGAGGTGATGAAGAAGAAATGGGAGCTGTGACATCAGCTGAGGAATGCCACGCGGTCTGAAAAAGACAGAGGAGGAAGGAGCATGGAGTGCGGGAGTACAGGAGGAGGTGACTGGGAAAGAGGGACACATGGCAGGAGACGAGAGGATGACGAGCTGAGGAGGTGCCATGTGGATGGAGAGAGGGAAGTTGGATAGATGACAAGGGAAAAGGGAGGCGGTAAGTGGAAAACAGGTGGCAATTGGGAGGACGATACCAAAGGTGACATGTCAGGCCAGGGGCCCCACAATAATAACACATCAATTCCGAACCCCCCCCCTGATTAAAGGCAGAAAGGCAAGGGGGGTCAGGAATGAAGCCTCAACCGTTGATTTAGGCGCCCCAATCCTGGCCGTTAGAGAGTTGCGCGCTCAATTTCGGACCCCCCCCCCCNAAAGGTAGAATGGCAGGGGGCCTCCGGAATCCGCTCCTGACCGTAGATCCGAGCGTGCAGATCCTGGCCGCCCAGATCCATGCCCCCTTTAAGTCCAACGCACCTGAGTTTCATCGATGGATGGATGGCTAAGATGACTTTGGCGCTTTCGCTAGGAAAATCCCGAAAGGCCCCACCTGAGGCTCAGATCTGCGCCGTGTGTCCTTCAGATGAATGACCGAGAGGGCTTTGTCATTAAAAGGGGGCTTCCTCCATTCCCGGGCTCGCTTATCGTGACCTGGCGCTAGGACCATGGGCTTGGCTTTGAAGGGCACTTATCGGCATTTCAGGGTTCGGGGTTTCGAGATGTAAAATGATGAGGAGCTCTTGCCCCTCGAATCCCCGACTGCCGACATGACATGATCGCACACCACGTGTCCTTTTGGATGGATGGTCGAGATCCTTCATGAATGTATATGGATGCTACCCATCATGCTAACCCTGGTGCAACTCCGCTAACCACGATTTCTCGTCGACCGTCGATCTGTTCTTATGAAAGGATCTGGACCATCGTCAATATAATTTCGCTCACATACTGGCTGGAAGCTTGAAACGAGATTTTTCCATGCTGTGCTTGGGCGCTCCTCGTACAATTTGCAGACCCGAAAACTCTTGTGCCTAGGACAAGAAATGTCACTAACAATGTGCATGGTGAAGGTCATCCACTCTAGTGCTCTAGCTAGAGTGAGATGCAGTTGCATTGTTGGTTATCTCTTAGTGGTGTGCTAGTGGAGGCTAGACACCCTAGCACTATGGCTAGGGTGTGATGCATCTATGTTGTTGGGTTCTCTTCTTTTTGGTTTTCTCTAGTGGATAGAGCTTGTTCTTGGTTATTTTGTCTTGGCAAGGATATTCTCTATAAGAAGTTTGTTGGGTTTTCTCGCCTTATGTAGAAGGGTTTCCCAGGACGTATATGTTATGCTCGGGGGTGGCACAAGTAGGTGTCTATGGTGGGGTGGCGATGATGCAACATCGCCTATGGAGAAATGAGCATGCAAAAGAAGTTTAAATTGCTATTGTAAATCTAATGTTAACGTAATTAACAAAAATTCAACATGGTTTCAGAGCTTGGTTTCCTTCAGAATAGTCTAATCGTTGGAAGGAAGATTTACCTTGCCCCTGCAGTTCGTCGCTGCAATTTGTCATTGTACCTTGTCGTTGCACTGTTTTATTTTGTCAATCTAGTTGGAGCACCTTGAAGTTTTAGGGTTTGTCTTTGCTTACCATTGTTGTCGGATGGTGCTACAATTTATGAAGTATGTACTTGTATATGTTAAATTATATCATTATCTTTAGGGTGTTTTGCAGGAGAAGGGACTTTTGTCCAAGCAGCAAATCATAGATTCAGGGTGATCTCAGATCCATTGCATTCAAAGGAACATCACACCCTCCAGGTTTGATTGTTTTGATATGCCTCTAGATGTTATGGCACCATTGCGATCTTATTTTTTTTATCTATTGGATTTATGATCATTATACTAACCACTTAATACTATAGATGAATTTGTTCATCTCCCCTCTTGTAGATATTCTTGTTTTTTTGTTTGTTCGGGGCAGGTTATATTGTTAAATTCCATGGAAATGTTGTTGTTCTTGTTTTCTTGTTTCGGGCAGGTTACCTTGGAGGCATGTCACTAGTGATAGATCTGAGAGGGAGCTATAGTCACGGTTGCAGAAGGATACTTATTAGATAGTCTCTAGTTTGAGACATGAAGCAGATATATGTAGCACCCATATATCGCAGCCAGTGACACAAACCATGCAGAAATAAGGCTTTCGAAGGATCTTGCAGGACTTCATCAGAGACATGGTGTAAGAGGGATCCGTGAGGCTCCAACACATATCCATAGATGAGAAGACAACTGACATTTGCACCAAGCCTTTATCAGGGACAAGCTTGGCAAGAATGCAAATGTTTCCCTGGGGGAGTGTTGATGATTGCAGCATCATGCCAATATTCCAAGATTGATCAGAGAGACTTGATCATGTGGGAATAAGCCCAGATGTAATATTCAACGGACTGAATATTTGTGTTGTTGCTAGATCTTCGGAGGATATCAGGTAGACATTCCAATATTGGTCAGACGAACTTGACCATGTGGGAATGACCCCATGGTAGTATTCAATGGAATGAAGGCTTGGGACCCTGGTATAGTCTTCGATGGACTGAAGACTCGAAGCTCAACGTAGTCTTCGATGGACTAAAGCTACATAGTTCTCGATGGACTGAGGACTCCTCCAATGTGTGTGAATTGCATCGAGCATAACACTCACGGTGAGGTGAGTGGCCCCGATAAGCATCGGGCTGACCCTTCTTTTAGTACTGGGTTGCAGACCAAGGGAGATAGGGAACATATACATCTGGAATATATGTTCCCCAACGTAGTCTTCGACGGACTAAATACTCGAGGTGCTTAAGGTGAAATTCCACGTGTCTAATAGCATCGAGATAAATGCATTCACGGAGTGATACTATGGGAATATGTACATTCCAGGACTGATCTTGATCATTCTAAAAATGCTCATGATCATGTGGGAATGTGGACATTCCAGGATCAACTATGAGGTGAATGTAGCTCTGATGTGGTCATAATTATTATCATGGGACAAGAAAAACCCGAGGTGCTAGACACATGGTTGTGGGTATGGATCATCAATATAGCTAATGAGGCTCATAGAGAAACTTTTCTATAACATAAGAATACCAAGAACAGTACAAGATATGCTTGGAGAATTCCTTCATCATTGAGAGGGAGTATTGATGGTTGCAGCTTCTTGAGACATTATTTTGTGACGATACTCCTCGATGGACTAAGTTGAGTATGACACTTATCAATGGACTGATAAGTTGTATTGGGTTGGTGCCCAACATCCCTTGGGAGTAGACCATGTGGACACATCCCTTGGGAGTATACCAAGTGGACACGTCATGGGAGAGTAGGTCCTTGACGATGCACTACGGGCGAGTAGGTCCTAGTACCACACTACAAGCGAGTAGGTCCTAGTACCACACTACAAGCCAGTAGGTCCTAGTGTATTCTAGTGGTGATGAGGCCCTGGAAAAGGCCCACATTGGGTGTAGCCATGTATGACCTGACGATGCTACTAGTAGCATGGTCTGTGTGACCATGGTATAGCCTGCGAGGCTATGAGGACCAAAGGAAAAACACCATGGAGAATACCTCCCTGGCTAAGAGGGAGTGTTGATGTTTCTAGTACCTACGGGAGGAATTCATCTCCGAGATAACCTTTCGTATAAATGAAATTTCCAAGATGTTAAAGAAAAACCATTGGAATTCAAAGAAGATCCCAGAATAGAAGTCGTCCTCATGGAAAATAATAAAGAAGAATTATAATGCTCCAGAAGTAAAGTCGGCTCGAGAAGAAAAAGATAAACAGAAAATATATTTTCCGAAAATTCAGGTCGGCCCTGCCAGAAAATTAACTGGACAGATTAGTATAAATAAGAGTGACGCATTTCTCATTTGGAACACTCTTTCATGGAGATATAGCGCAAGTTTGGTGGAGAGTTGTAGTTGCAGAAGGAAGGAAGTAGGGTGCATATTGGTTAGGGTTTCCTCCTACCTATCGCTAGGGTTTGTCTTTTGTGATGCGCATGGTGAAGGTCGGCCACTCTAGCGCTCTGGCTAGAGTGAGTTGCAGCTGCATTGTTGGTTATATCTTGGTGGTGCGCTAGTGGAGTCTAGATACCCTAGCGCTCTAGCTAGGGTTTGTTGCATATATGTTGTTGGGTTATCTTCTTTGTGGTTTGCTCTAGTGGATAGATCTTGTTCTTGGTAGTTTGTCTTGGCAAGGATATTCTCTATAAAAAGGTTGTTGGGTTTTCTCCCCTTGTGTAGAAGGGTTTCCCAGGATGTATATGTTATGCTCGGGGGTGGCACGAGTAGGTTCCTATGGTTGGGTGAAGATGGTGCAACGTCACCTATAGAGAAACGAGCATGCAAAAGAAGTTTAAATTGCTATGGTAAATCTAATGTTAATGTAATTAACGAAAATTCAACAATTTGGGCCCAAACCTAGGAGTTGCAACTTCAATAATTGTGAAACTGCAAGTTTATCAACTGAAAACTATGATCTTATCATTTTCTATAGTCTTTGAATCACTCATAATGTCATAATTTGAATTTAACCATAGATTGATCGAATTCATGGGTTTTTGGTTTGTCAAATTCTAGTGAAAGTGGTGAGAAATGGAGCAATTTAGTTAACAATGAGACAACATCATACAACATAGGCTCAAGTTACTTTCTCTTCTTTACAAAACAAATCATGGAAGGATAATTTGAAAAGGGAAATTACACTTAGAATAATTTTCTTTGGAGATAGTTTTTTGGATGGAATTTAAATAAGGAGGATATTGTTGTAACATGAATATTTTACTTAGGGGTGGACATTATTATTTTACCTCGAGGTTTTTGTTGATGAAAAAATAGAGGAATATTATTTTTTGAGGGGTTCACCTAGTGTGCTTTGTTTATACATTTTGCATTTTGCAAATCATATTGACTATTGCAAAGTATCCATATTTCCTTTCACCATGGATACTTTTGATGAGGATGAAGAATTGGCTCTTCGGAAACTCTAAGAAATATGTGAAAAGAAAGATGTTATTTTGTTGGAATATCATGACAAACTTTGTGATGAAGTTGCTTCCTTGCACGCCATTAATGAGAAGGATCATCATGATATTTCCTTGTTGCAAGCTAATGTTGCTTAGTCGCAGAATGTTAATATTACACTTAATGAGAAGGTTTTCTCTTATAGTCTCTAATATTGCTTTGTAATGAAGGCTTGTTTGCATGGTACTAATGTTAGTTAGTGAAACTATATTGTTCAATGTTATGATCAATGAGAAGAAAAAGACAATTTCATCCATAATTTGCGTTATGAATCTTGTCAAACAACTAAGTGAAATAAAAGGTAAGAATGATCAATTAAGAGTTGGTGTTTGAAACAAGCATTGTTATTTTGACAAAGATTCTAGTTGTATTGCTTGTGTTTCCCAAAGTATGATGAGCACGTTAATAGTTGGATTATGTGTATTAATGAGATAGAATTAAAAACTTGAAACATTAATGCCTATCAAAAATTCATAAATGAATCAGGGGAGAAAGAGGAGGTGCTTGACACCTAACAAAAAGATATTTAGTATTTTTTTGAATGCTACTTCCTCTCATGCACTATTAGTTACTTATGAACAATCCTCTGTTAAATTTGAGAAACATACTAAATGGTTTGTTCCAAGATTACTTTGTTAAATGAGATATACAAGTGGTGAACTTGATAATCATGAAAACTATAATATAACATTACATTTTAGAGTCTAATGTTCCAGGTGGATATTTCACCATCCTTAAAAACACTACAAAATATTGTGCTTTTGAGAATGTCACCTGAAATGTTGGACTAAAAACCATCTCATTCAATTACAACCAAAAAAAACTTAGACAATATATTAAACCATAAAAGCTTACATACTCAACATAATTACCTTTTTCTAATTTAAAAAGTTAAATAAAATAAAAACCTTTGTAAACACTCAACCACTTTACAATTTTGAACTTTATAGTAATCAACATACTTTACTTTAGGCTTTGTTCTTGTACAATTAAAAAACATATATCAATTCATACACCCATGTAATCCATTTGCTTTAAAGAAAGAACATAAGATATCATATAAATCTAGAAAAATATATTGAGAAAAAAAGGTGCTATGTTTTAACTCATTACACTGCAAGAAAGGGTTAAAATAGAAAAAAAAAAAATGTGTTAATAGAGAAAGAAAAAAATAGGTGGGACGTTTTAACTCATTACACTGTAAGAAAGGGTTAAAAGAGATGAAAAGAGAAAGTGATGTTTTAACTCGTTACAGTGCGAGAAAGGGTTTACATTCAAAGTACATTTTTCCTTCCATCCCCATGTGAAGCTCCCAAGAGAAAATCACTAATAAAGAAAGGACTTCAAAAAGGATTTGGAAGGTCAGAAGTTTCTTCATATTATATTTTTTATTTGTTTCTTTTCAATCCATCTATGAAGCCGTTGGTCGTCTTTTCTTTAAATTTTGAATTTCTTTGATTTTAAATTTTGAATCCTACTTTTCATTTCTTTTGTTCTCAGTTGTTTCCTTTAAAAATATATTTATGTCAATATTTACCCTTCACGTAATTATTATATAGTCATAGATAAAGATTTTTTTTAAATATATTTATGTTGATACTTATCCTTCACACAATTTGTATATAGTTGTTAGACAAATGGTATATTTGATCCACGGGTGATAAACCATTTCTAGCGTTTTTGTCGTTGAAGTATACCAAAAGAATTGATTAAAGGGCTATGATTGTGTTTACCGTGGTGATCAAAGTCACGTGAAAAGTTTCCTAGTGATACATTGAAAGTGTTGTTGTGTTCTTGAACTCTCCTTCCAACTGCATTGAAATCTTGTTGTTTTGCTAGTGAAAGTGGCGCTCATGTGGCCCCAAATATTTTGAGTCCTCTCTTTTTGTTGCATCTTTTTCAGCAGTATGAGGCTTTTGCATTTTCAAGCAGGGGATCTCACACCCATCAGCATCCCATTCAACCATTGAAGAAGGTTGGATTGAATTTGTAAAATGAAAGGTCACGAAAAGAAGAATTTCAATCACAGGGGGGTTGGCATAATACATGTGAGAGATCCAATCTTCATCGTACCCGTTGCGAAAGGAATGAGTCACATGAAGTATCTTCCTGCAGATTTCCATGGGAGAAGTTCAAACAAGAAAAACAGAATCAGAAAGAAGATGGAGGTGAAACTTCAAAACCAATGAAAGGTAAAGCACATGCTCATTACATTGTTTCTCATTGCAATATAGGAGTAACTAAAGATTTGTTTTAACACTTCATTTTCTTCTTGGAGATATGTATGGCTTCTTGACACGGGTGCAACCTCCCACATGACATTCCGAAGAGACTTATTCGAAGACTTCAATGAAAATGTAGATGACAATGTATTTTGCAGATAAATGAAGTCTCAAACCTTCGGGAATGGGCACCAACAGTCTAAGTTTCCTAGACTCCAGTATTTTGTTCTGCACAATGTACTCTATCTTCCTCACCTGCAAAGGAACTCGTTGTCCCTTGTGCACACCCGACAGCAAAGCAACTAGGTTCATATATTCAATGTAAAAAATGAAATAAGGAAGGATTATGACAACATGGTTGTCATGACCGGAATGGAAGATGGAAGATTGTTGACGGTGAAAGGGACATATGCCCATACACAAAATGTTGCATACCTCTCTCATCGCGGTGAAGGTATAATTTCATCTATTCTTTTGTGGCATGCTAGATTTGGTCATATTAATTATGACAGTCTATGTTTGTTGAGAAAGAATGGTGTTTTTGGTTTGCCTATTATTCCTAAGAAACAACCGTTTTTTTATTCTACTTCCAGAGCATGTAGAAAACTTGAATTGATTCATTCTGATTTATGTGGCCCTATGCCTATTCCTTATGCAAATGGAAACAAATATATCATGTATGTTATTGATGATTACACCAAGATGTGTTGGTTGTACCTGCCTAAAGATAAGTCACAAGATTTTGAAACATTTAAAAATTTTCATGTATGGATTCAAAATGAAGCTTAGTCTTGTATTGCCTTTCTTCGCACTGATAATGGAAAAGAATATACATCTAATGAATTTGAAAGCTACCTTTTCCAACATGGGATCAAGCATTAAACCATAGTTCCATACAATCCTCAACAAAACAGTGTAGTTGAACGAATGAATAGGACACTCCTAAATATGGTTCGTTCCATGATGTTTTTCAAGAATGTAAAATTGATGTTTTGGGCTAATGCAGTTTATGTGAAAAACAGTTGTTCATCTCATTCTCTTGAAAACAAGACTCCTTATGAAATGTGGATCGCTACATTATTGGAAATTGTGTTGTCATTGATGTCAAAGGATATCATTGATATCACAAGCAAGGGGAGACTGGTTGTTGTCAATAATAAAGGGAGACTATGTCTCTACGAGCTAATAAACTCTTGCATACTTAAATGTGATTGGTGTCACTTATGAGTGATTTCCTAAGAAAATGAAGGCAAGTAAACTATGAACAATCAAATGACAGGTCCAAGGATCGAACCAGAACCAGTAACACAAATTCATGGATAGAAAGTGGAAGCGTTCATATTGCTACAACGAAAGAGGAGATCAATAAGTGTCTTGCGTGGCTCTATGTGAATGAAGGCAAGGAGGAACAAAAGGAAAACAAAGGAAGCGTTCAAAATACGAGTCGAACCTTGAAGACTATGGAAGAAGAGAATGCCCCTATGTGATGACTATGCATTGTTAAAACTATGCAAGTGATCTTTTTTTACCCTGAAGATGAAGTGATTGTGTATAAATAAAACAGATTGAGCTTCAGTTGCACAAGTTTAAAAAAGAATGTCGACTGGACGAAATCGAGGAGCAGGTTGGATGAGACAATCCCGTGAAAAGTTTTGTTGCAAAACAATAAACCAGGTAAGAAATATCTCAGTTAGCCAAATCAAAGAAACGACAACAATGATATATCCCACATTCACAAGGAAACGCGACTTCAAAGGGTTTATATTGCAAAAAAAAAATTATGTAACTTGAATATGAATGAAGAGTCATGGAACTGTGTGAAATATGTGAAATGTGTTAACTTTTGGCGTAGAGAATTGTGAAACCCGGAACATGATAAATCGTGACCATTCATCTCCAAAGATCAACAGCCAATATCAAAGAACTGAGGTCCAATACTTGGTGGGCCAGCTCAGCCACGTCAATGCCACAATAGAAACCTCATCGATGCCATGTGTCCAATCAGATGAATGCCACATCAGCGCTACGTGTCCAGTCAGACGAGTGCCACATCAGAGGGAGTCCATGTCAATGTTATAACAAAAATCTCTACAAATGCCACATGTCAGGACACGTATCGATGCCATGTCATCCAATACATGAAGAAGGTGCCCACATGGCAGCCACCTCATCTACCACTTCGTCACAAGAGATCTCAAAAATTGATTAAGTATCAAGGAATTGCGGAGTAGCGGAGTATTGGGAGCATGTGAAGAAATGGGTGTGAACCTATGAACCCACGGTAGGAGTTCAAAAAATCAACTAAGTGTCAAGAATCAAACAGATGAACGAGGTCACAAGAATTAGGCAAGTGCTACAGAGTCGCAGACCTGTAGTAAGACTTCAAATAAATGGCTAAGTATCAAGAATCGGTCGGTCGTAGATGTCTCGAAAAATGACTAAGTATGGAAATGTTGTGAAGAGTGGTGAAATCGTGAAAAATCGACTAAGTGTCGAGGATCGATCGGACAGACGAGGTCATGAATAAGAGAAGAACGGGGATATACCGCGGACCCGTGGTAGGAGTTCAAAAAATGACCAAGTAAAAGAGACTTGCGGTAGGATTTCGAAAATCGACTAAGTGTCAAGGATCGATCAGACGGTTCAGGAGGTCGCCACTTGTCATAGATCGGATGATTCAGGAAGTCTCCACGTGTCACAGATCGGATGGCCCAGAAGGTGAGAGATATGACGGATCATAATGTCTCGTAGACCCATGGAAAAATACTTGAAAAGTTTCTAAGTATGGGTACAAAGTGAGTGTAGTGGAACGCGAAGGCGCATTCTGGAGGCCGCGGAAGTTTGAAACGATATGACTTAGGTCCGCTGAGAAAGGGATTGGAAATGTGTCTAAGTGTAAGTGAAAAGTTAGTGCGGCGGAACTTGAGGGTGTAATTTGGAGGTTGCGGAAATTTGAAATAAAGAAGAGATGTGCTTTAAACCCATGGTGAATCCATCAAAATGAGATCAACGGCTACAATTTAATTGCGAAGGCAATCAAACGGTAGATGTGCATTATGGTTGCACGGTGGTCTCAATATACTTTGAAAAGATCGATGGACGTGATCAAAGCATGGAAAGATCAGAGAACTATTGAACATTCAAGTTGTGTTGTTTATTTTGGAGGGAAGAGAACAAATCAACGGCCACTATTGATTTGAGGGATCACATCCGACGTCTGTTGAGTGTTGAAGTTTGCACTATGGTCTGAGAGCATATCGCACATGAAATCAAAGAGAGTCTATGCCAGTTTCGAAGGATTGTTGATAGCTTGATTTTGACGAAATATGGAGCCGAATCCATGGACATACTTTTGTATGTGGATAAACTCTTGGTGTATGGACTCATGTAAATAACGATGCTCGAATCCAATTTGTGGGTGTGCAAGCAAGAAGAAAGAAAGGTGAAAGTAAGGAGTTTCAAGTTTGCATAACATAAAGAGGAAGAGTATGAAAGTGTGAAATGTGAGTGAGAAAGGATTGTGGAGGAGAAGATCTTAGGCTCAAAGGTTCGAGGATGCCTGCAGAATGAAAAGAAAATAATACAATTGTCTAAGGGTGGCTGGGAGGTGCAAGGACAAAGGAACTTTTGTAGATAGTGAATTGTGACAGCAGAGATAGAGCAGCAGATTTGTGCAGATGAAGACTTGAAGGAAAGAAATAATATGGTAGTGTTTACAGCTTGAGGAGATTGATATTTCTAGTAAAATTGGTATCTATAGGCAGTGTTGAGTTGGTGTTCAACTAAGAGGATTGGGGTCTCCTACAGATGGGTGCCTACAAATATAGTAGTTATAGGTTGGTGCCTACAAGGAGAACTAAGTTGGCACTCTGTCAAGGATATTGGTGTCTCCTGTCGATTGGTGCATGTAAACATTAATCCTGAGTTGGTTCTCAAGAGAGGAGATTGATGTCTCCTACAATTTGGTGCTTGAAAGCATTGTAACAGTAGGTTGGTTCCTACAATATTTTATAAAGAAAAAAAAATTGTGGTTTTCTCCCATTTGGGTTTCCTCGTTAAATGTATGTGTACTGTGAAATATATGTTTGTATGTACATTGCTTATTAATTGTTACTATTGATAAAATAACATATTGATAAATATTGAAAAGAAATATTGAAAGAAAAAAAAAAATAGTCCTATATTGATTCACCCCCCCTCTCAGTATAAGTAAGTGTGCCAACAATTGGTGTCAAAGTGGGTTCCTTCAGAAACAGTCTAACCATTTGGAAGGTGAATCCTTGTAGCTCACATGACTCGGTGCCAGTTCATTCGTTCGATGGAACAAACTATGCAACATGGAGTATAAGAATGGAGACGTATATGCAGGCATTGGGATATGAGGTCTAGAAATCAGTTGTCATCGGTTACAGACCCTCAAAATCCTCACAAAAAAATGTAGCTACAAAGAAGGCATGTGAAAATAATACAATGGCCATGAATGACATCTTAAGTGGCTTAGTGGATTCTAAAAGAACCAAAGTGGGATAGTGTACATCTGCCAAAGAGATTTGGGACAAGCTACAAGATCTTTATGCAAATCAAGGAGCCTTAGAAATGTCAAACTGGACAAGGACAAAAGAATACGAAACAAACAACAACTCAGATAGTGAATCAAATGTTGAAGAAACCAACTTTTCCAGGAAGCCCAAGAGAGGATCATACGAATACAAAGGTGAGCCTATTTCTAAATGTTTTAATTGTGAAGAAGTAGGACACTATGCAGCTAAATGTCTTTATTTAAAAATTGGAAAGAACAATGAAAAAGATGACTCCAGATTCAGAAATTGCAAGAATGATAAGACAGAGAAGAGAGAAAATTCCTACAGACAAAGGAGGAATGAACATATCAGTGAGGACAACAGTTGTTCTGATGACAGTAACAGTAAAACAGCAGAGACTTTCTTCAGGGACCCAAAGTCACAATCTGATGAATCAAACAATAGAAGCACAGATTCGAGAGAAGGCAGCAATCATGAAATTGAATAGGAAGAGGATTTAGAAGCAGAACTCTTCTATGTCGTAGAAGATATAGACAAACTCAAAGAAAAGAATAGAAATATGAAAAATGAATTGCAGAAGCATGAAAATGAAATAGTTGAACATAAAGGAGAACCTATTTGTGATCAAGATGAAATCACAAAGCTCAGAAAAGAGAATATGTTACTCAGTTTTCACAAAGAAAGAAAAAGAAAAAGTAATTAAAGTTCAAATTGAAGAGGCAAAAGTAATAAATAAATTGATAGAAAGACAATTAAAAGAAAAGGAACAACGTTGTGAGAAGCTTGAAGAGGAAATTACCTCTCTAAGAAAATAATTAGAAGAAACAATCACCCAACTAAAAACAAAAATGAAGTTTGGAAAGAGTACAGAAATCTTAGATAATATTTTAAGTCATCAAAGATCACCATTCATCAAAACATGTATTGGCTATGACAACAATCAGAAGACCCTTGAAGAAGATGCAAGCTCTAAGTCACCAGAAAATAAACCGAGGAGAAGCCTGAAAGCTATGCAAGTGTTCTTAAAAGCTCCAGCCACAGTGAAAACAACCACAAGGAAAGAAATCATAACCATCAAGAGACTATTTCTCATTCAAGAAATATAAGGACGAGTTTAGAAGAGGTGCTCCATCAAGAAGAACCTTCACAACCATGTATCAAAATATGTTTCTTGGTTATTGTTTTTCTTGCAAAAATTTTGGTCACAATTCAGTAGATTGCAAAGATTATGGAGACAATAATTATATGAGAAATAGAAGTAGAAGCTCTCACAAGAATTAGAAGGATATTAAGACTATAGGTTGTCATGATCCTATTGATACTACAATCCATTTTCTCCCCTACATTACAATGTTGAATGTTACAAATGCAATAACTATGGACACCAAGCACGAGATTGCAAAAGCAGCATGACAGAATTTTCTAGACAATGATATAAAAAGGTATGGAAGAGAAAGCAAAGAAAAAGAAGATAAAGAAGAATGTGAACTAGCTTTATATGCACAAAACAAAAAACAAAAATGTCACCTTCAAACAAAAGAAATATACTACAAAAGTTTGGAAGAGGAAACTGTAACAAGAAGAAAATACATCCATACTAGCACAGACTACACTCCTAACACAAAATGAATGCTCAAATCACATAACCAGTGGACCAAAGTTTATAATGTTGAATGATGGAAGAAGAATGTTGATAAGATAAAGAAGGAAATGATTGCATCCAATTCAAGCAATCACAAGAGCATATGTCAAAGAAAACCTTAAGCATCCAAGTAAAGAAGCCAACAAGATTGAAGCAATCCATGAAGGTATGATAAAGTAAGTCTTATAATTTATTCCATTTACAATATGGCATAGGATAAAATAGAGTAGAGAAGAAAACTCCCAAGACACAAGTCTGTGCAAAGGAAACGATGAAGTATGAAGTTGAAACACTCAAAGAGGAAGAGATTGGAACAAGTTCAATAACATCACAATTGCAAGTAGATTATAAGGAGTTCTTTCTCTAAACCATGGACTGAGTCTCTACAAGGATAATAAAAATAAACTACTAAAAGGAAGTTGAAATGTTCATAGGATAATAAAAATAAACTACTAAAAAGAAGTTGAAATGTTCACAAGTATGACGTCACCATAGAAGACAATGTTGAGCAAGCACATAGACTAGCAACTTTTGTGGTAATGGTGAAGGAATTTTATGTATTGATACACACAGAAGTACAAAACGCTAAGAGAAATAGACTTAGAAAAGATGAAGAAGAGGAAGCTCCTTGTTCCCAAAAAAATTAAAGAAGAAGAAACCCTTGACGAATTTGCTATGAGTTTTGGGAAGACAGCCTGAAATAATATTGAAGTTGTTTGGAAAAATAGATTAGCATGATGAAGAACGGAAGTTGGAAGAGCCTTTAGAAGCTATGAAGGCATGCAGCAACTTGAAGAATCAAAGCACATGGAGATGTGATAAGTTTGCATATAGACAAAAAAATCAGAATGGAAGGCAAGATCCAAAATTATAAAGAATTGATCACAACAAGCAGAGATATGACTCTTTTGCTTATGCATTCTAATTAATCGGAAGAAAGGGACAGTTAAAAAAATAATAATAATAAATAAAATTATGTTGACATGAGCCTTTGTGAGTTCAACATAGGAGTTGAGAAGACAAAGAACAAGGACGTAATGAAAGTTTCATAGAGAAGCACAAGCTCAAGGAGAGGGAGAGCTGCAGAATAAAAAAAAAAAGGATGTTGGTCGTAGAGAAGAGAATAAAGAGAAAAATAAAAGAGAGAGAAAATCACTTTTCCATTGATGTCAAAGGGGGAGAAGACAAAGAAAGGGGGGAGATTTGTTGCAGAAAGAGAGGCTTGCAGGGAATAGAGGAGTACCAAAAGAACTAGGTGTTTCCATCAATGACAAAGGGGGATTTTGTTGGAAATTGTGTTGTCATTGATGTCAAAGGATATCATTGATATCACAGGGAGGGGAGACTAACTATTGTCAATAATAATGGGAGACTATGTCTCTATGAGTTAATAAGCTCCTTCATACTTAATTTCCATTGGTGTCACTTATGAGTGATTTCCTAAGAAAATGAAGTCATGTATACTATGAAGAATCAAATGACAAGTCCAAGGATCGAACCAAAACCAGTAACATGAATTCATGGACAGACAGAGGAAGTGTTCATATTGCTACAACCAAAGAGGAGATCAAGAAGTGTCCTACGTCGCTCTGTGTGAATGAAGGCAAAGAGGAATGAAACGTAAATAGAGGAAGCATCCAAAATACGAGTCGAACCCTGAAGACTATGGAAGAAGAGAATGCCCCTATGTGATGACTATGCACTGTTAAAACTCTACAAGTGATCTTTGTTTACCCTAAAGTAGAAGTGATTGTGCGTCAATAAAACAGATTGAACTCTGGGTGCACAAGTTTAAAGAAGAATGTCAACTGGACGAAATCAAGTAGGCTAGACAAGACAATCTCGTGAAGAGTTTTGTCCAAGAACAATAAACCCGGTAAGAAATATCTCGGTCATCCATATCAAAGAAACGACGACAATGATATCCCACATTCACAAGGAAACGCAACTTCGAAGGGTTTGTATTGCAAAAGATTTTTTATGTAACTTGAATATGAACGAAGAGTCATGGAACCGTGAGAAATGTGTTAGCTTTTAGCATAGAGAATTGTGGATCCAGAACAGGGTAAATCATAATCGTTCATCTCCAGAGATCAACGGCCAAGATCAAATAATTGAGGTCTGATAGTTGGTGGGTCAGCATAGCCACAATAGCAACCTCATTAGCGCCACATGTCCAGTCAGATGAATTCCACATCAGTGCCACATATCCAGTCAGACGAGTGTCACATAAGAGGGAGGCCACATCAGTGTTATAATAAGCAGCTCTGCATATGCCACGTACAATGCCACGTGTCAGGACACATATCGATGCCATGTCATACAGTACATGAAAAAGACACCCACATGGCAACCACCTCATCTGCCACTTCGGCACAAGAGATCTTGAAAATTGACTAAGTATCAAGGTGTCGTGGAGTGGCAGAGTATCGGGAGTATGTGAAGAAATGGGTGCGAACCTACGGACCTATGGTAGGAGTTCTAAAAATCAACTAAGTGTCAAACATCGGTCGAATGGACGAGGTCACAAGAATCGGGCAAGTTTCGCAGACCCACGGACCTGCGGTAAGACTTCGAAGAAATGGCTAAGTATCAAGAATTGGTCGGACATAGATGTCTTGAAAAATTGACTAAGTGTTGAGGATCAGTCGAATGGACAAGGTCATGAATAAGAGAAGAATGGAGATGTACCACAGACCCGTAGTAGGAGTTTGAAAATTGACTAAGTATAAGAGACCCAAGGTAGGAGTTTGAAAATCGACCAAGTGTCAAGGATCGATCAGAGAGTTTAGGAGGTCACCACTTGTCACAGATCGGATGGTTCGGGAGGTCACCACTTGTCACAGATTGAATGGTTCAAGAAGTTGCCACTTGTCATAGATCAGATGGTTCAGGAGGTCGCCACATGTCACAACAGATCGGATGGCCCAGAAGGTGAGATATCCGACAACTCATAATGTCTCGTAGACTCGCAACGAAATACTTGAAAAGTTTCTAAGTATGGGTGCAAAGTGAGTGCGGAGGAACGCGAAGGTGTATTCTGGAGGCCACGGAAGTTTGAGAAGATATGTCTTAGGTCCGTGGAGAAAGGGATTGGAATTACATCTAAGTATAAGTGCAAAGCTAGTGCGGTGGAACTTGAGCATGTACACGAAAATTTGAAATAAAGAAAAGACGTTCCTTAAACCTGCGATGAATCCATCAAAATGAGATCAACGGCTGAGATTTAATTGAGAAGACGATCGAACGACAGTTGTGCATTGTGGTTGCACGGTGGTCTCGATATACTAATAAAAGATCGATGGATGTGATCAAAGAATGGAAAGATCGGACGGCTATTGAACATTGAAGTTGTGTTGATTATTTTAGAAGGAAGAGAACAGAGCAACGACAACGATTGATTTGAAAGATCACATCCAATAGTTGTTGAGTTTTGAAGTCTGCACTATGGTCTAAGAGCATATCGCAAACAAAATCAAAAGGATTTTATCCCAGTTTCGAAGGATTGTTGATAGCCCGGTTTTGAGGAGATCTAGAGCCGACTCCATGGACATACTTTTTTATGTGGACAACCTCTTGGTGTATGGACTCATATAAATAATGATGCTCAAATCCAATTTGTGGATGTGCAAGCAAAAAGAAATAAAGATGAAAGTAAGGAGTTATGAGTTTGCATAACCGAAAGAGGAAGAATACAAAAATGTGAAATGTGAGTGAGAAAGGATCATGAAGGAGAATATATAAGGCTCAGATGTCTGAGGATGCCTGCAGAATGAAAAGAAAATAATGCAATTTTCTAAGGGTGGCTAGGAGATGCAAGGACAAAGGAACTTGTGCATATAGTGAACTATGACAGCAAAGATAGAGCAGTAGATTTGTGCAGATGAAGACTTGAAGGAAAGAAATACTATGGTAGTGTTTACATCTTGAGGAGATTGATATTTCCAGTGAAATTGGTATCGCCAGGCAGTGTTGGATTGGTGCTCAGCTAAGGGGATTGGGATCTCCGGCAGGTGGGTGCTTGCAAATATAGAAGTTGTAGGTTGGTGCCTACAGGGAGAACCGAGTTGGTGCTCAGTCAAGGGGATTGGTGTCTCCTGTCGGTTGTTTCCTGCAAACATTAATCCTGAGTTTTTGGTGTCTCCTGCATGTTGGTTCTTGCAAGCATTGTAACAGTAAGTTGGTGCCTACAAGGTTTTATAAAGAAAAAAAATTATGGTTTTCTTCCATTTGGGCTTCCACGTTAAATCTTTGTGTACTATGTAATATATGTTTGTATGTACATTGTTTATTATCTACTACTGTTGATAAAATAACATATTGATCAATATTGAAAAGAAATATTGAAAGAAAATAAAAAATAGTCCTATATTGATTCACCCCCCCCCCACAGCCGCCTCTCAATATAAGTAAGTGTTCCAACATGCATTCCTTCGGTGGGGCATCTCAGGGTCTTTGGTTCCACCTATAATGCCTTGATTCCTAAGGAGAAAAGAAGCAAGCTTGAAGCAAGGAGTCCAGCATGCATCTTCCTGGGGTACTAAAATACCACCAAGGGATATCTTCTTTATGATGAAACAAACAAGAAATTCATCATTATCATTTCCAGATATTTATTCTTTCTTGAATCCTCCAAGAATGACGAAATTGTTGAGAAACAATTTGATCCTCCAGACAGATTCGCTCGTGTACAGACATATCATGAATTTGATGATGAGATTCCAAATCTTAAAGGGGGGATCCATATCTTGGGTCAATATCTGGAATCTCCTTTTGAAGCACCATCTTCCCCACATGAAGAAGCTCCAGCCACTTCATCATAACCTAAAATTCATTTAGATGATGTG
>SNQJ01S0007786.1:35859-48625 GCA_010110895.2 Picea sitchensis | reverse complement strand
CCGATTGGGTACCTCCCTAGGTACCTCATATTACCTCCCTAAGTATACTACACGTTGAGACTGAGAGTACACTCCTCATGAGTTCCAGCACCCATAACACATTTGACAGCCTCAAAACATCCCTTGACTCCATCCAGAACAATACTATACCAGATCCTCGTATTGCATGTTTGGTTCTCATACCAAGCTCCACACACAAATCTAAGTCAGTCTCTGTGAGGTTATCAAATAACTCTCGTGCACTTGTCATATGGCAAGAGGCTATGTTATCCACCAACCAAATCCCACTACTAGAAATTGCACCTGAAAGGGCAGAGACCAACAAGATCTCCCTCTGAAACCTGACTACAACCTCATCAACCTCTGTTGTTGATTCTTGCTTCCTTCTTCCCTTTCCCTTCCAGTGTGGACACTATGAAGCATAGTGACCATAATCATGACATTCAAAACATTTGATCTTACTAAGATCATTCTTCCATCTCAATTCTAAAGATGCTTCTCCCGAGAGAGAACTCCTTCTGCTTGGCGAACTTCTTATGCCCTTCCTAGTGCGAGCTACTAGGGATTGGTTATCATCATTGTTGCTCTTCTTCAAGCCATTCATGGACTCTTACTAAGTCTCCTCCTGGATACAATCAATCCATAGTCTATCAAATCCTGGCAACATCTCATGCACAGATCCCCTACACAAATGGTTCACAAGATCCGAGAAGACCTCTCAACGCTACATTCACCAACTCAACATCAACTGTCTCACTGATCGTTGCAAGCTAATCTCAGATCTAAGTAATCTTCATAAGATAGTTCACAACTGTGTCCTCACTGGACATCTTGACAACATGAATTTGTTGCTTCAAATGTAACTTCCTGCCTGTATTCCCGTTTTGGTATAGACCCAACAAAGCATCTTACATTTCCTTGGAAATCTTCTTTTCAACAATGTGAGGAATCAAGTGATCCTTCACGAATTCTAGCAACACCCGCTTGGCCTTCACTTCTTCTTATGAGCTGCCAACTCCTGCAGATTGGTAGGACTTGGAACCACACTCTCAACATAATCTTTGAGGTCATTCTCTTCCAACAGAGGAAGAACCCTAGCCTTCCAAGGCTGGAAGTTTGTTTCCCCTTCCAACCTATCATTAATCTTCAAAGTGTTCACCATTGTGACCTACCCATAACAAGAACAAGACTCTGCCATTGTTATTCTATGTTCACCAAACAAGTGTGTCTCAAAGGATGACTCCCTCTCCTCCAAAGTCTCAGCTCTGATACCATGTCAATTTTCACATGGAACTCTATGTGACTAATTTCATATCTAAAAATTACTTCCTAATGATCAAACAGTAAACCCTAGATGTTATCGCTGAAAAATTTTAATTTTCACATGCAACTCTATGTGACTAATTTCATATCTGAAAATTACTTCCTAATGATCAAACAGTAAACCCTAGATGTTATCACTGAACAATTTTACACTGAAGTTATGACAGAAAATTATTGCAGCGGAAACAACATGATCTGAGATAAATCATCCACGCATTTGAGACACAAAATTTTATGTCCTGTAAATTGTCAAATTCGGAATTTTTCTGAAGGCAAAATCAACATTCTCCACAGTGAGAAAATCACCAAAAACTGAGGGCAACCTAGTCCTCTTTAGCAAATACAAAATCAGCAAATTACCCGAAAAATCCTCTGCCCACAAATATGTTGCAGTCCACTTGTACGGCCTGCTAACATCAGCGGTACGGACCTTTTGTACCTGCCCAAAAAATTTGCACACGTGGCCTCACATGTGCGGCCTATTATTCTCTGTTGTACGGTCAATCACACGTGCAGATTGTTCTGTACCACACGTGTGGTCTATCCGTACTGTTTTCCCACACATGTGCCCTGTCCAATCTGCTCACACGTGCGGCCTTTCTCTCTTCTCCTCCTCTTCTCACATGTGTAGCTTCACACGTGTGGCCCCTCCTGGCTGGGAAAATCAAAAGCCTTCCTTGGCTGAAACAGAAACAGAAAACTCCAAAAATCCTAGGCCAGATTTGTCACAATTGAATAATTTCTCTTGTTAAAATTTCCAAGCTCCTACCACAAGTGCACTCTCACTTATGTTAACTCCATAATCACACAATGAGATTTGTCACAATCACTCCTCTCCTTATATAGGAGTCTTATGAGTGAGTTTAGGAACCCCTTTTAAACTCAATAATTAATTAGAATATTTCATTCCTCCTTGTAGGTGTGAAACCCCAACACAAGCCCACAAAGCCCATCAACAAGTCTATGAGGCCCTAACCTCTTCCCAAGAGTATTTTCATTGAAATGAAGGTGTAATCTGGTGCCAACGAAGATTCCCACATGTCTGACACCATGGCCCCTTGTGGGAATGTCTCCCAATGCTACAAAAGCATCAACATCTCATGAGTCTTGGATCAGCAGCTGTCTCCTAGAGATCACACAAACAGTGAGTTCCAACAGATTCCACAACAAAGGAAGAATATGTGGCAGCTGAAAAAGAGACGAATGAGATTGTGTGGCTCAGGAAAATATTTGAAGACTTGCAGGAGAAACAAGCGAATTCTACTCCTCTTCTAACTGACAATACTTCTGCAATCAAGTTGACCATGAATCTCAGATTCCATAATCAAACTAAGCACATCAACACAAAGTATCACCTAATTTGATATCATGTAGAGGCCAAAACTATTCACTTGAGACATTGTTCCAAAAATGAGCAAATTGCAAGCATCTTCACCAAAGCGCTTGGAAAAGAAAATTTTGAAAAGTTGAAAATGATGTTTGGACTCTCAAACACCCCTTCGGATTATAGGGGGGGCAGGGGTGTTGGACATGTAATCCTTGGGATTGTGTTATTTGTAACATTATTGTAAATATGAAGTCTTAGGTGATAGGAAGAGTCACCCGTTAGGAAAGGACCAACAGTCATTTACATTGAATTTATAAACCTATCATGTTAATGCAAATCACAACTGTGGAGTTACACATCCTGCTATACCTGGCCTGACAATAGCCATACGTAAAGGTTTCCAAAGAACAAAAACTAAGCCACCCATCGTCCTTGAAAACAGGGAGAATGACTGTTATATGTAGAGAAAAAACTTTCATGTAGATAGATACCAATTTCATCTAGAGGGAATAAAAGACAAATCTTACGCATATACAAAAAAGCCTCATGTAACAAGTACCATACAGATTTGGTTTAGAGGAAGAGATTGAAAGCTACATCTTGCAAGATTTTGATATAGTATCTGTGTAACAAGTACCATACAGATCGGGTTTAGAGGAAGAGATTGTAAGCTACATCTTGCAAGATTTTGATATAGTATCTATGTGTAACTGCAGACTTGACTGGTAAAAGTAGGTAGCTGTTTGGGGCATCTGCCTCTCAAGCAACACCTCGATAATTAAAAACTTAGGCCTACTTTTCATACAAATGGAAGGGTAAACTTTACAGTTTTCAAGGCATACTGGCATGGTAGTTTTGGTTTTTAAATCATACAAGTCAAAATCAAGTCCACATTAACATGAAAATGACAATTTTGAAAAAGCAGGATGACTAGCAACTAGGAGAAGAAAAGAGATCTCAAGTTTTAAGGTTTTCATCCCAGACTTGATTATAAAAGTAAAAATTATATATACAAATCTCAAATACTTTTGAAGATTAAGAATATGAAACAAAGCCCAGGATATTGTACAACTCAGATTCAATACCATATCATGTCTGATGTTTCATAAGTGCGGACTAACAAGAAGGCCTTCTCTACTTCATGTCCACTTATTGACTTCAAGCTGTTGGGATATTAACCAATTCAAGTGAACATTTGTAATAAAGAAATCAGAACTCACGATCTGGGAAAAAAATAGGAGCAAGTAGAGTCCAAACATATAAGCCCGCAGTAATCCACTCTGTGCAAATACGGACCCAAACAGAAGGCCAACCTACATCAACAAGTTCCTCAGAGTCCTTAGTTGAGCTTGTCCAACCAGTAAGAAGCATTGCAGAGTACATGCTGGCAAGAGCAAAAATCAAATGGAAAAACGTATAGGAATAGGTGACAGGGCGTCCCTCATCCTTCTTTTCATCCTTCTGTCCTTCCTCTACATCTTTAGATTCTAGCAAAGGCTTCTCAGAACCTGCAAATGAAATTGCCAAGCACACAACTTTATTAAATAAACAATGCACTGATTTTTCATGGCTGCAGACTTTTATATCTACACCATTGCAATTACATAAATTTGGACACAAGCCCTAATGAAACAAGTATCATAAGCAGAGCCCAAGGGAGTGTGGTCTAGTGACAAGCACTGAGGTGATTGGACTTGTATTAATGCCAAGACCCTGGCTCAAAACCCCCTAGCCAAAGAGATTCTTTCAGAAGTATTTCTCAAGAAAAAAACAGTATCATAAGCAGCAGGATAATGATACCTGTGCGTGGGGATGTTGGGGGTGAAAGAAATGTAGTTGAGGATCCAGCACGAACAGCAGAGTAGATCACTGACAGAACCGTTGTCAGCATCCCAAGAATGAGAGTACCGGTCGAAACAGCTGCTGTATGATTATGAAGCCCATTGCATCCGTAGTCCCTAGGTTCACTTGAAAGTCCACAGTAGCACAAATATGCACAGTATACAGATATTACAGAAGCTGGTAGAAGACTGCCACTCACCTGTTCCAACAGCACACAGACATTTAGTCTATAGCTGTTTTCTAGCAAGTGAAATTAAGATGGTTACAATATAGGTCATACACAATCAATATGATGTCTGCAGCAATGCTTTCTTCTCAGTAATGTTCACTAGAAAATTTTACAATTGCTATTTAGTTATCTTGTTAGGGTTAGTACCACACAGCAGTTGGCACTGTTGAAACACAAAGGGTAAAGGTAAGACTGTTCAATTAGTCAAATGTTTGTAAGGTCAGACATCCCTTATAATTTATTGACAAAACATGGACAAATAGAAGTAAATGTTGGAGATACAGCTCCAACATCCACTCACAGTGACATTCAGTTGAGTGTGCTGTTTGTGTGAAACAAAAATGTATTAGGAGTCGGAGGACAGGTGTCATTTAGATGAGAGTGACTTGTGGTTCACAATCTGTTATAAAAGGAATGCCGCCTATCACTTGTATTCAAATATTCTTGCTATGATAATAAACTGTTTCTGAGTATTTTGTGCACATTTCATTTTTCTACAACTTCTGAATATTTCACACTAAAGGCAGTAATCAAGATAACATATACTCTACTGGGATTTGAATTATAGCTGTTATGCTTCTCTTTAATGTCCCAATCCACCAATGGGTTTGTGGTTTGTCTTTTCAAGCTGCCCACCAGGGTTCCAATCTCCCCAAGGACATGTGCTTAAGCATTACACCTAGTGAGCATTACAAGCAGGCTGTTATGAATTCACCCTTCATGGGCCATTCCGCCCTGTTTAGGTGGGACCGCATATAATTATTTCAATCTAGCTTGTGGAAGATACACTTTCAATTGGGAAAAAATCCCAATCCAAACTGGGAATGTCCTACCAAGCTAAAATATATTTCTTTGTGGAGAGTTTGCGGTGCAGTTAAAAATGGTTGCTGTATTTTAAAAAGGAAAACAATTATAATTCACCTCTCGCCATGTCTAAAATAAATTGATCTGATAAATCATGTCAGTTTCAGAACTGATAAAGAAGCAGGGCAAATTAAACTGCCAAGCTTAAAGGAAGACCTGTTTCCTCATTCTTTTATGAACTAAACAGACTTCACATTCATAACTCTTGCAATAATTTATCAAGATGAATATGTTTCTCAAATCCTTCTGGGGAATTTATCAACAATTTAAATATGGGTACAACTAAAATAAAAAATTCTCGTACCTGAGGATGCAATGCAATAACTGCAAACGCAAATGCAAGAATCATTGTCATGACAATGAAGAAAACATTCAGACTGCAGTCATGTCCTGAAGGGTTAAACCAGTAGAAGAGTAACCCAGAAAATGCAAATGTCACTAGATAGCAGACAATAGATACAACGAGCAATGCTATGTACCTGCAAGAATATGTATGACCAAAATTAACATAGATGCAACATAAATGATCAAGTACAGCAATTTCTTAGTTTTTATTTTGATATACAATGGATGGGGCAAGAAAGAGACATCAATCAAGTTCCACTGTAAATAAGAAGAAATCAAGAGTACAAACTTCTGATCATCAGATAAATGAAAAAGAAGTACGAACCAGAACTGTTCATCCTTTGCAACCCACGCATCATTCCAAGTATGTGTGAAATCTAGCAATATAATCACTTGAACCAACAAAAATAGACCAGAACCAAACTTCGACAATGTCTCTGTAATTGACCAAGTTACAGATGTTAACTTTAAACATCATCAGTATTGCAGAAACATATTGAAAATACAGCAATATTCCTCGCATCTATTACCTGCTCAGTAAAATTAACATTTGTTGATGCAGTATGCATAAATTAGTCACTCTGATGGAACTGAAGTTCATTCTAATTGGTATTGGAACTTCACCAATAACAGTACTTACCATAAACACTGATGACAGAATTCGGAAGGAAAAACATCAAGACTACCAGCAGAGCCCAACAAATTATCTTCACAATCCATCCACCATGGTGCCAACCATCTCGAATGTCTTTTTGAGTCTTAATTCCAATCATCATGACAGCAAATATAGTGAAAAACAAAAAGTTTCCCAGACTCACACGTAATACAGCACTTGTCTGAAACCATTCTTTGGTAGGGGTGTGAACAAAGTCGTTGATCCCTGCAAAATTCAATAGAATGAATTCTATCAATTAATTTTTCCTTGATCTAGCAGCAAGTCACCACAGTTCATAGAATATTATTCTCATGGCTAGTTTTAGCTTTTGTGCAGAGGTTAAAATCCCAGCCAACAGGCATACTGAAAATCACATAAACTCAAGGACATTGTAATGAAGCAGACAGTGTCACAGTGATTGGTGGGTGAATAGTTAACTGCAAAACAGATCCCCTTATATTCCACTTCCAACTTAAAACACAAAGATGTCTTGTAAATTGGAAAAAGAATCTTATGTGAGCACAGGCCAAAGTAGTTTTCATTCCGTGCAGGTTTTAGAAGGAAGAGAGACTTCTGAATAGCCTACCTAAAACAACTACTAACCGATGTAAAATAGTCAGTCAGAGATTGACTGAACTTGCTAATTCTTGCAGTTGTTGCTGGCTGAAAATCAGTAGTTCTATCCTGCAAAGTGGGATAAATCATAACTTCCCCCAAAGTTTCATTTAACAAGTGGAGTGTAATAGTTTTACTACGTTGGTGAACAATCAAACATTGTGGATGCCATTCTGAGCCTATGAACAAAAGGAATTTCAGTGACACAGCAAGTTACAGAAAATTCAATTCGAAAAACAATAGCTTGAAACTGCAGGGAAATATATCAGGCCTCAGAACTGGGCTACCATTAACCTACTAAATCGATAGTTGTCTATAGCTACACTATGAAGAATGAACTTCCTTCAGCTGAGAAGAGGAGTATCTATTCCACCAAAGTTGCTCAGGATTTGTACCCAACCTTATCCCTTCTGGAACTCATGCCATAAAGGTGAGGCAGAGTCCTGGCAGACCCAATGTAAACGTGTAATATCCCCAGATAGCTAGGCTGGGATATTATGATCTTCTATGCAATTGTGTTGTTGTTGGCTATCAATTTTTTTACAAATACTTGCATTCAGTCTACTAAAGACATTTCGTCAAACATATTGTATGCAAATCAAGTACACATGGAATAGAGAGACAATATGGGTAAATCTTTATTATAAATGGAAAACCCAAAAACACAACAATAATGAGTCTCTAATGGCTGCTATGGCATCTGCAATACAATCAATGAAAACAAACCCAAACTCAAGCCAAAAACCTGGAGAATGCCACGGCTACCACAAGTGATGACACGTCCTCCTCCACACTGCAAAAAAATGAGATCGCCCCCCTCAAGATGAACCTCCAATGAAGATCCCGGATGGATCTTCCTACTTGTCTAGCTAGGGTGGATATTGCACCACCAAAACTAAACTCAAATGGAAGAGTTTTGCCCAAAACCCTAACGAAAACCTTGGCTCATAAGAGCACTCCAATAAGAGATCAAATCCAAAACATAATCCAAAGTCAATCGCTACCCCTCCTTTTATTCTTCCTCCGTGCCCTTCTAGAACTTTCCCCTTTTGACTAAATCAACATGACCCTTATTCCCCTTTTTAATTTTCACTTGAAGATTAAAGTCACTTTTACTAATGTCTAAGTGACAACTAATCTAAAGTTACTTTATTACCTTTTTACTTAATGTCACTTTAGAAATATAACATCTCCTAGCTAAGTGACATTAAATAAACCCCTTGACTCCCCTTTTCTTCACTGACAAACCTTGAAAGTCATCTCCAACTGTAGAACATGGGAACCCAAAAATGGGGACATTACAATCCTCCCTTCCCAAAGATTGCTTGTCCTCGAGCAATGCCATCACATCATGTCGCTCCATCGGCTGAACCAGACTCAAACTGGAAATGATACCAGGGTCCCAAACCCACAGGGAAGATGTGAAGCATCCTCCACTCAAACAGTGGTCCGGCAAGATACTGACATAAGAGGCCTCCTGAATACTGTCAATAAGTAGAGCAACTCGATACTGTAACAACTTGATCGACCCCTCAAAGAACTGCTCTACTAGGGAACCAATCTCATGAAAGCGAAAACCTGCTCTCGCCTCTATGTCAACTATTGAATTGTCTAATACTGAAATCCCAGGGTCCCAAGCTAATCTCATAAAGAAACCACCATGCTAACGTTGTGCCACTCTGATCGTAACTGTCCGACCATCATGCCCAATCTCCATCCTCCTCTCCTGGAACTCTAAGCTGAAATACCTATAAGGGAAGAACCTACTATCATGAATAGTAGCCGACATAAGCATCCAGATGAAGTTACGGCCTGCAAATCCACTGCCATACTCGATCTCGAATATCGAAAAAGGAAATCGGTCCCGATCATTGGCAATGACTCTGGGTTGCTCATGGACTCTAAACCTCTCTCCACTAGATAGCTTTGTCACCTGTGTTGCCCCATACCCCAAAGAAATCACCGAAAAGTACATGAACTGGTCAATCGCTGCATACATGCCATTTGCCCATTGTCCCTCGGTAAACCTGTGATGCAATCTGTCAACATGGTCTCCCATTCTCGCCAAAAATGGCTAACGACTGCATCATTCCTGTGTGATGAGTGTGCCCCAACCTGCTCTGCTGACAAGTCGTACACTCCCCCATATCTCCCAACACATCGTTCGTAAATCCCCTCCATGCAAACCTCTCTCGAGCATGCCTAGATGATGTGAAACACTCTCTGCTCATAGCACTGGTCTGGAAGGTGCTAATACAATAATCCATCTGACTGCCCCTGGTAAGCCAAGCAATCATGAGCTGTGTAAACTCGATCAACTCCTCAGAAGACCACTCCTCCAAGCAATCAATCTTAAGTATCCCAGAATTAAACTTCGGAAACACTGCAGTCCCCTGGTACCCATTATTATCATGAATCATACTTAGCCTAGGAATCTCAGTGAAGTCAAAACCTGCCAATCAACGGCTATACTCGATCCTGGGTATCGTGAGAGAAAATCTACCTCGCCATATAGAAAAGAACTCTGCAACTCCTCTCACAACATCCCCACAACGACGCAGATCAATCATTGCCTCAGCTCTGTCGGTCATCATTATCTGAAACAATTTATCACTCCAATGAATGTCAGGATCCCACCACCAAATTGGAAGTCCATCACTCTCAATGCCTACTAAAATCTCCATGAATCAGTCCAACGGAGTCTAGATCTCCTCCTGTGCACTTTGCGTACCACTCATATGGTCCAAATGAAATACCTCAGACATGGCCACATTGCCACGTCTCATCCAACTAACTCGGGTGAAACTCCCATGTCTTGTCGTATATAATGAGGCATCAAATAACAGCAATAGATGCCTCTGCCACTGCCTGCAAGACTGGACAGTGACTAGTGCGTTGGTCAACCTTAAGGGTATGACCAAGAGATCAGAGTTGTAACTATCCTGCTACCTGGCCCTCATTTGCTGACATCTCAGATGAAGATCGATCATCGAGGGATTTGTTGCTCCCTGAGGTTCACCCATCCACTCACCATTCCTGGGCAACCACAACTCAATGGTAGGCTTCAGGACTCTGACGGGAGGTCTCCCTGGAAAAAACACCCCACAACTCCACTATACACTACCGCGTGCCAATGAATATCCCTGCATACTACTGCCCATTATTGAATCATCCTATACCATCCTGTATCATGTAGGTGCTACTGTATCCATCACTCTACTAACGTCGCCTGAACCTGTATCCCAGAACATGTCCATGTCTGTCATATACCTGTCCACCCAATCCATGGCATATACTTCCTTGCGGCCTAGTCCACAAGGAATGTGCTCAACTAACTCCTTTGAAGCTAAGCCATGAGCCTTTAGAGGGTTGTCCAAACGAAACGACTCATGATCCCCACAATGCAAAACAGGAGAAAACGACTCATACCTCTCCCCAAGCACCTACAACTCTAAATGTTCCTCGTGCGGGATTGTCACAAAAGGCTCCTCCCACAATTCATGAGTGCCACTCACACCCTCATGTGTCACGGCTGCCAAAGATGATGAAGTCTCTCTTGTTGTCAATGATGAAGAGCGTACCAAACTCAATTGGTAACAAAGCTCCTCAACCTCCCTTTCCTTGTCTTCAACGAACTTAAGAGCAAGGTCCCTATCCATGAACAGTTGCAAGTAATTGGATTTCATCTGCTCTAGTGCTTTTTTTATGATGCACAATTGGGTACTAGAGACTCCACCTGCAACTCCCTTTTGTCTCTCCTCGAATTGGATTTTCCACATAAAGTCTTCAATAAACCTATGAGCACCATCTGCCCCTGTCAACACCTGCACAACTTGCTCCTCTGTGACCAATAATCAGTTCTCCAAATCACGCAATGTTATTTCATCAACATGGCGTGGACTATCACACAAGGGCCCAACTGACTCACTAGATGATACCGTGCAGTGATGGAACTCATGTGGACTATCATCCTCATACAAGATTTCATCCACCAATTCAGCGCTTTCGTTGTCATCCTCCACACATAGCTCTGGTACAATCTGTTGATATTATGGTAGCTTCGGGAGGTATGAACCTCTATTGTGACCTATGACGAGATTAGAATATTTCGGAAGGAAGCAAAGAAGTAAAGGAAACCCTAGACAAGTTGTCGGCTGCAGAAATATAATTAATATGAATTAATTAGTACCCAGAAGAAGAAGTCGGCCCTGGCAGTCTGCCAGAAATACTATAAATACAGGAGGCCAATTCTCATTATTTCACATTCTCATAATTGCAGAGAGCCAATTGTGCGCACTGCAGTTGGCAGTTTTCTGCGCAGGTTTCTGGGGAAGGTGTTGCGTCAGTTTCTGGGTTGACTATCTGATCAGCTTTGGTTTCTCTTCTTGCTTGGTGCATTAGCCTCTCTTGGCTATTGATTGCTACCAATATTCTTCTCTGTCAAGGTCAAGGTGCTCGGAGGGTGGCTTCGGCCTATGGTTGGGTGACAATAGTGATATTGTCAATAGTAAAACAAGCACAATCTTCTATATTCTAACAGGTTATGGGCCCACACCTCCTTAATTCAGCCTAAAACGCTGGAAGGAAGCATAGCCGCTAGGATATTGAGCTCGCTGAGGAACTGCCGCTAGGGTTACTAGCAGGAGCAGTTGCAAAAACCCTAATTCTCAGATCCGACACCTTGTGATGGAGCATCTCGCTCAAGGAGAAGATATTCAGGTGCGCCCTAGTTCAACGCACCTTTTGGCTCTCTCAGAAGACAGAAACCATGAAGTTGAAGTTTTCGATCAAGGCATGACCAGTTACCAGTCAACCGAAGAAATGAGCAAAACGATCAGTCTCTTACACTACTCAGCACTCACTGGAACGATTGAAGATGACATGTGGATAATCGATAGTGGTGCTTCTAGGCACATGACGGGAGATCAAGCCAGACTCTCAAATCTAATTGAGAAGAAGACATCGTACAAGGTGAAGCTTGGAGACAAAAGCACTTACCCCGTCGAAGGATTTGGACAAGCCTCCGTCAAGTTGAAATCAGGTAACCATGTTCACTTAAGCAATGTTTTATATGTACCTGGTTTAGAAAAGAATCTTGTATCAATATCATGTCTAGAAGACAAAGAAAACAGAATAGCCTTCGTGGATGGAAAAGTGTTATCATGGCATAAGAACTCAAGCATAGAGAAAGCTAGGGTTATTGGAAGTCGTGAAGGAAATCTATATAGACTACTAGAACCAAATGAGTAAGCTCTCGTACATGATGAAGTCAACCCTAATGAGCTTTGGCATAGAAGGTACGCTCATATCAATTATCAAGCATTGCCTTTTCTCAGAAGAATGGTTGAAGGAATACCAGAATTGAAATCTACACATGAAGGAATCTGCAAGAGATGTGCCCTTGGGAAGAATATCAAGAAACCGTAAAAGCCTTATTGAATGATCAAGGTCTATCCATGTTCTTATGGGAAGAAGCAGCAATGACGGCAATATATGTGCAGAACAGAAGTCCTCATCGTATATTGAAGGACATGACACCAGAAGAAGCCTTCTCAGGTAAGAAACC
>SNQJ01S0007786.1:13423-26344 GCA_010110895.2 Picea sitchensis | reverse complement strand
TTCTCAGAACATTGAAATAAAAGAAGACTCTCATAAAGTCATGCAAATAAACATTTTGTCGTTATCATTACAGTCAATTATAATTAAATTAAATCCTTTTCATTTCTGTTTTCAAATAGGATAAAATTATTCAAGCTTGAAGATAACCCAATGAATAAAGGATGTCCTTAATAAAAAGGAAAAAACATTTGCACATCAAAAACAATACTTTGGCTTAAGAAAAGCAGGGATGATACAGGTAAATACCAATATTGCATCAAAAGCTGTGGATTGTAGCATACATGTAGCTATGACCTGCATTCTCTTCAGGTCATGCAAAGGGGGGCTAACAAGCTTTTACAGCTCACTTTCACGCCTTCAAAACCCCCATTCATGACATTGTTAGATCTATTTCAGGGTGGATGATTTGGAAATGCCCGGATTACTAGGACCACTATGACCAAAACTATTATTAGCTAGACCATGATGATTGAAATTCATAAGTGGCCAGTGCAGACCTCCCAAGCCACAGTAGAACACGGGCGCCTAATCAGCATGCGCCATGGATTTCTGTTTGAATCACAAGCTTTGCCAGTTCAAAATCAAAACAAAAGATATAAAGATATAAGGGGAGCCATAGAGGACCAAAGTTCAGGGCCAACCACCAGTTGCAGATTTATCATTTTGCACTGACTTGGTGAAGAACAAAAAAAACAGCCTTCTAACTCAGCTTCTGTGCTAGCACAATTAACAGCAGGGGGGGTATTTGGCAGTGAATCTAAGATCTCTCTGTGTGTGTTATAGGGTTTCCTATACACTGATGAATATATGCGTCCTTACATGTCAAGGAATATAGTGTAGACAGTCAATAGATAACATGCTGCATAAATATACAGCTCAAGGCAGTGTACAGAACAAAAAAAAATCCTTCAAAGCTGTCTGTGAAAGAATTGTCAGATGTTAAATACAATAACCCAACAACAACTGCGAAACATCTCAAAACAATAAGAAATTGGGAAGCTTTTGTGTAGATTTTCCGGACATTTTATACAGGAAACTTGATGAATCGCCTACGCTTCGAAGAACCCATTTGGGGAATTTCAGCTAAAAATCTTTCGATAGTGAAGTTTGGGGATGAGAAGAAGAACTTACACGGGATTTTCTCCATGAGAGGAGCAGCAACTTCCCTCAGAATCCATGCAATTATGAGTGAAAAACCAAAGAGCCCACAATAAGCAAGGCGAGCTGATCTTCGTGTGASTGTCCCTGCCAGTGAACATAGCCCACAACATCCACATGSCAAGCACATATTTGCTTCSGCTCCTGCCTKTGCAAACCAATATTTCTGCGAGAAAAACCTATGATACCACCTGTTTTTTTATCGATAGTTTCACAGATATAGATGAATTTAATTGATTACAGAGCAGTGATATCTGAGCAGAACGATAGACAAATTCAGAAAYGGGTTGAAAACAATGCTGAACTCTGTTSGGTTKTTGGTCAACTGCAGACCCTATGATTACAATCAAAACTCTTTCGACAGCTAATTTGGGAGCTATGACGGTGCGGAAATATGAGGATGTGGTTTGGAATGATGAAACCCGTCTAATTGTGTATACGATGTTAGATCAATCTAGAATTTTAATTGAGTATTTGGGGAGTTGGAATAATCGGAACCGTCCAGTCATATTTTAAAACTAGTAATTTACATGTTTGAATGGTAGTTGCCCGTCACATTTGTGACTACACAATCTCTTTGTAGATATTCAAGAATATACGCATGGTAGGCATATGCCCAAATATATTAAGGTATGTGACATATAATTTGTCACATCACATGTATATTCATGAAATTTAAATACTAAATATAGTGGACTGTTAAAATTTGAAAATTTGAATTGAATTTTTTAGGTTATATATTTTTATTGGTTTTATTTAAAATTTGGTTTAAAATTCAGGAAAATGGAATGGTTGGAAATATATATATCAATTATTAAGATTACAGAATTTGGATATAATAGTGGTTTTTTTGAAAATTCTAAATTTATTTATATATTTAAAAATGCAATTTTAATGATTAAAAATTAAAATTATATAATTTAAGTCATATAAAATTTAAACTTTTTAAAATACATTAATTTAACTTTCATTTTAATAATGAAAAATTACAATTTAACCAAAAAATTTATAATAATTATATAAAAAATCTAAACCATATAAAATTTAAACTTCTTCTGAAAATACCTTTAATTTAACTTCTATGTTTTTAAATGTGATTTGTTTATCTAATAAAATAAAAAATTCTTTGAGGTATAGCCTTTCTTGGGTAGGTATTTACTTGAATAAGGCGGCACAACAAGGATGATTCTCGCAAGATGGGAATATGTATATGTTGTGTAATTACAATTAAAAAAAAATAACATTTTGAAAAATTCATTATAGTTAGATTGCAATTTTGATATTTTAGATTTAAATTTTTATTATAATTAGATTGTTATTTTGATATTTTAGATTAGTTTAGGGACTTTAAAGTTTAAATTGATGAGATTATAATTTTATTATAATGAAATTGTAGATTTTAACTTTCACGAAAAAGTAGTGGAAGAAAACATATAAAAAATGGAAAAAATCCATTTAATTAAGTTTAGATATGGATCAAATCTTTCCAGATGCAAATTTTTAATCTTTCCTCATGTTTTACTTTACTCATGTTTTGCACTTCAAAAATGTTTCTTGATAAATCCAGAGTTAAAATGGATCTAGGTTAGTTGCACAGAGAGTAGTGAGGTGCTCTATAACCCAATATGAGGAAGAAGTTGAAAAATAAAAATAAAGTGTGCTCAATTAAAAGGATACTCTGTCTTTGCTAAGAAACTCCCTGGTTCATCTTTTATAGTTGAAGGCCATATTCAAAAACCAAGTTGGTCAAATGGGATTTTGAACCAACACCAAGTAAACCTTGACACCTTGGTATGTTGGACGATTAGGCACAACATTTGAGAAAGATTTTTTTAACAACAAATGAGAAGGAGTTCTTTGATAAAGAAGAAAAAGAATATTGCATACAAAATTTTCTCATGAGAATGTAAATAACTCAAAAACCAAACTAAGTTGTAAATCTGCGATTTCCTTGAAAAAAAATAAAAATAAAGATTGCTAGAGTTTTCCCTTTCTAGTATTTTCATGATAATTTATGTTTTTCATTGTGTTGAATGTCTTCGTAATTACAATGTTTCGGGTTAAAAAAGTCATTTAGTATAACAGCTATACAAAGTCATTATGGTGGGCGTTGTTTACGAAATGGATTTTTTCGAGTGAATCAGACGATATAAATTTACACAAATCACTATTTCTTGTTGTTCAAAATCTATTTATGAATGTAAAAATGGAATCAGCATGTTGAAAAACTCCTTGAATACTTGGATTATACAGAAATAATCACTCAAATTTACAAATCCAACAATTTCTCAGAACCTACGCATAAACAATGTATTATCCTCTTCTCAAGCCTGCTCTCTTCACCACAACAACTCGCTGCTCCAAACCGTTAAATTAGAACCAGATGACATCAAGGGTGGAAAAAATCGAGTTACTCACCAAACCAAAGTTGTTCACCCAGGTCGAGTTTCAAAGTTAGTTTGTTGATAATCAATTCTCCGTCTCCTTCATCGACCATTGGGTGTGTGAGGGAACTCATGTTCTCTCCCCTGAGCTTGCATACTACTCAATTGTTGGGTTATGAGCTCCATCCCCGTGCTCACACAGTCAATCTACCCTACAACTCTCAAATCGAACGTTGGAATTGAAGTTACAACAACTTTCTCCATTTATTGGCATGGAAGTACTTCTCTAAGAGCCTGCATAGTGATATATCCCACAACCAACACAGATCGACATTGTTGTTATGGTCATATGTTTGGGATCATTGTTACTTGTTTTTTTAATTCATTTTGTCATCTTTGTCAACGGAAACATTAAGCATCCAGTGGTTTAAATGTTTTAAGTTTTGATTTTTTTCAGGGATATTATTCATTTAATTTTGCTTAAAATCTTATGAAAAAATGTTGAATTGGCAGATTTGAATAGTTAAGTCTGTATAATCTAATTGTTTTTCATAATGTTGAATTTATTTATGCATTTAAAAATACAATTTAAATAATAGAAAATTATGATATCCCCTAAATTCCTACTAAAATACCAAAACTTAAACTTAAAACATTTAAATAACACCCATTAAACACCACCATACACTAAATACAATTTAAATAATAGAAAATTATAATATCCCACCAAAAATACCAAAACTTAAACTTAGAGCATTTAAACAACACCCATTAAACACCACCATACACTATGCATTGAATCAATCATTGGTTCAAACAACCGTTACCTTAAGCAAACTAGCTAGGATAAAAATAAGAAAAAGTGGGTGTTCTTTTCCTTATCAGAGTAGCATTCTATTTAAAGTTTAATGTTGGATAATTATTGGTTGACATTGTGCTAGGTTGAATTTTTCCATAAGAAGAATTAATAGTGGAAAAGTCATGGCTCAAAGAAAACGTTGTATGTGATCTTCGAGTATATGCTTAAATAAACATAAGAGTACTTTATTGAGTGGTTATCAATTGATTGGCATCATAAACAAAAGAGTACTCTAGTCAATATTATAAAGGAGTTTAATTTTAGTTTCACAATAATAAGTTCTATAGATATTAGTTTATTTAAATTTTATAGAGATTTTGTGTTGCTAAGATGAATTAGTCATAAAGGAGTTTAATTTTAGTTTCACAATAATAAGTTTTACAGATATTAGTTTATTTAAATTTTATAGAGATTTTGTGTTGCTGAGATGGATTAGTCATAGATCTATCATTTATAGATTGCATTGATATCAAAGAAAATAAATGCATAACTTGGAGAGAAGCGTATAATGGATGTTTAGTTGATTAAAGAAGTTGTATAGACATTAGTTTATTTAAATTTTATAGAGAATCTGTGTTGGTGAGATGGATTCATCATAGACTTATCATTTATAGATTATATTGATATCAAAGAAAATCAAGTCCTAACTTGGAGAGAAGCGCATAATGGATGTTTAGTTGATTAAAGAAGTTGCTAGAAGGTGGAGAGATGGTTGTTATTGACCTTGAGATTGAAAAAAGAAGAACTCAAACTAGACCATGGATGATCATCCAAACACTAGTAATGTCAAGTTGCAGATGCTTTGCTTGGAAAACCAATTGGCAGAGATGACAAGTTTATTCCCTTAGTGGTTACAAGAGAAAGGGAAAGATAAACAAGGTCATAAAAGTGTTGGTACAAACTCATGTAAGGAGTCGGATTCTAAGGAGAGAAAAAGAGAACCAAAGATTGAGATTAAGACTCACACTGAGATGAAGAATGCAACCATAGTAGAACTCAAGTACCTTCCCATGTAGAGGCAAAGGTGGACATCAAACCATATGTAAAAGAAGTTGATGTTGTCAAATTGAACCAATGGTTCCAATACATGGAGATGTACTTTAGTGTACATGAAGTTAGTGGAGAGAAAAGAATTGCATTTGCCCACTTGAAGTTGGAAGGTCGTACCTTAACTTGGTGAGAAAGCAACATTGTCGGAAAAAATCTTGAAAATGAACCACTAGTAACTGATTGGGAAGCATTCAAGGACATGATTAAAGCTCGGTTCTACCCAAACAATTATGAGGAGGATCAACAAATCATGTGGAATTATTTCAAGTAGAGGTTGGGACAATTCATGCAAGAGTTCGCCACTGAATTCAAGAATAGAGCCATTCAATTGGGAGTCTCTCTCAAAATCCTAAAGATGTTGATGAAATATGTGGGGGCCTTGCACTATCCAATTCAGAGGCAATTGATGCTCTTCAATCCCAAATACATTGATGAAGCAAGTGTCCAAGCATAGTCCCTTGAAGGGGACAAACAAAAATAATAGTTCAAAGTGCACACACAAACATAATAGTAAGAGCAGTAGAAAAAAGGGAAGAATAAGAAGAAGTGGGTTGCCAAGAATATTGCAGTAGTCACATAAGAAACATGACCTCCTATCAAGTATTGTAAGCCTTGCGATAAAAAAGGGCACACCATGGAAGAGTGTTGGAAATTACACCTCGAGAAACACTCCAAACGCTTTTAGAAGAAGGGAAAGAAGAAAGATCTAGTCATTGTAGATGTAGAAAAAAGGGTGGGTAGTGCTTCAAATATTGATGGGAAAATTAGTTGCACATTTGTTTAGAAGGAGGTGCATTGGTCAACTATACCCCAAGGAGGAGAAGGAGATGACTAAATTGTTTCACATCAAGATCCAAATGGAACAAACTACAATGCACTATTTAATTGACCCTGGTTCACAATTGAATTTGATTTTGGCACCACTGGTGAAGAAGCTTAGCCTAGAAACTCATGACCATCCACATCCATATCCCTTGGGCACTCTATATGTGAGTAATGGGTACTAATGTTGCATCCACTCAATACCATGGTGGTCAACAAGATAGGTCAACTTGTGGGAGGCATAACTTCCTCATACAAACTTCGATTATGGTGATCTTTGTGTTGTTAGAAAGCTCGATGTCTAGCACAACATTAAGAGGTTGAGAGCTATGTTTGCAAAGTTATGTTATGCACCTGGTTATGTTATATTGAGAAGAAACATGAATATCACATAAATTACCAATGGAACAACAAAATAAAGAGAATAGCACACCAAAATGATATCTTTATTGAAACGAGAGTTATGTTCACTTGAATCTTCGAGGGGGAAACCTCCAGCAAAGAAGCGCTCTATTACAATAATTCTCAAGACAAAGACTACTCATGCCCTCAACTCCTATTTATACTAAATCTATCTACCAAAAGAACAATCTAGAAGAAGATCTTTCTAAAAATGGAAGCTTCTATTAGGTCTTCTTACATTTTACTTATTATCCTTATTACTAGGCCTTATTTATTAATATATGCCTTTATTACATGGAAAATATATTATTCTACCTACATGAGGGGTTAGGGAGGTTAGGTCCCTGACATGACCTCCCCCTTAAAAGCAACCTTGTCCTCAAGGCTTGAGATGAGGAAATTGTTGCAGAATGGTAGTCAGCTCCCAAGTGGTATCTTATGGTTGTGTGTTCTTCCATTGAACTAAAACTTCATTGATAGTGTGTTGGCGGAGACGATGCTCATGTTGGTCTAAGACTGCTTGTGGTTGCAATCAAATGGAAGCTTCTTCATCCAACTTAGGTAGACTAGTCTGAGTTCGACACCTAGTGTCAAGCACTTTCTTTAAGCAGGAAACATGAAAAGCAGGGTGGAACTTAGAGTGATTGGGCAACTCTAATTAGTAGGCCACTAGCCCCACTTTTTTTGAGAATACAATAAGGACCATAAAATTTGGGGGTGAGTTTGTGACAATGTTGGGATTTGAGTGAAGTCTGCTTATAAGGTTGCAAACGAAGAAACTCTTGGTCCCCTTCAACAAATTCACGTTCAAAATGGCCCTGATCTTCTTGTTGTTTCATGCGATTCTGAGCCATAACCAAATTTTCTTTGAGAGTACAGAAAATGGCCATGCAGACTGTAAGAGTTTGATCCACTTGTTGAACCTTGGAGACACTAGGCATGTATGATACAACTAAGGGTGTTTTTCGTCCATAGACTGCTCCAAAGGGAGTCATGCGAGTGTCTTTATGGTAAGACGTGTTGTACCACCATTTAGCGAGGGGTAACCATTGAACCCATTGATTTTTTCTGTCAGATGAAAAACAACTCAAATAGGTTTCCAAACACTTGTTGACTGCTTCAATTTGTCCATCAGTTTGAGGATCATATGTTGTGTTGAGATGAATTTGAGTTCCCTGGAGTCAGAACAATTATTTCCAGAAAGTGTTGGTGAAAGTTGGATCACGGTCAGAAACAATAGAATGAGGCATGCCATGGAGTTTGAAGATATTATCCATAAAAAATTGAGCCACGATGGATGTTGTGAATGGGTGTTGAAGAGCATAGAAATGAGCATGTTTGGAAAGGCGATCCACTACTACCATGGTGACTGACTTATTGCTTGATTTAGGTAAGCTAACAATGAAGTCCATAGAAATATGTGTCCAAATAGTAGGTGGAATTGGAAGTGGTTAGAGTGTGCCTGGAGCTTTGATTGTCTCGCCCTTATTGCATTGACAGGTATCACATTCATCCACAAAGGTGTGGATGTCATGTTTCATATTGTCTCAGAAAAAAGAACATTTGACCCATTCATAGATTTTGGTAAAACCAGAATTTTCGACTATAGGTGAAGCATGAAACTCAGAGAGCACGGTGGATTTAAGGTTCGACTATTTTCTTAAATACATGTGAACTTTATAACGAAGGTCATCATGGTGCCACGAGTACCTTGGAGAAGCTTGTGGATCCTACTACAGTGTTTGGATCAGTCTTGAAATTTTGGGGTCTTGCAACCATTCCTAGCGAACTTCCTAAAGCCAATCTACGACAATGAAAGAGAGGGGAAAAAGGAACCTGTCTTCTTCATATTTCCTGGAAAGGGAATCAACCACCACATTTTATTTTCCTTTTTAGTAAATGATCTCATAATCATATCCAAACAACTTGGTTACCCATTTTTGTTGCTCTGGGGAAGAAATTCTTTGTTCCGGAAAAAAATTGAGGCTTTGATGATCAATTTTAATTTGGAAGCGTTGTCCCAAGAGATAAGGACACAAGAGATCCACAACGTGCATAATAGACAACATTTCCTTTTCATAGGTGGATTGTCCCAAATGGCGCTCAGACAATTGTTTGTTATTGAAAACCAAAGGTCAACCATCTTGCATGAGGACAACCCCAATGCCTTTCCTTGAGGCATCACACTCCAGTACAAAGGTCGTGTTGAAGTCATGGAGAGACAAAACTTGAGTAGTAAACATAATCACTTTCAAAGCTTGGAAGGAATGGTCGACTATTGGAGTCCAACTGAAAGTATTCTTTTGAAGGAGCATTGTGAGGGGAGCTGCAATTTTGCCATAATTTTGAACAAACTTATGATAATAGCCCATCAAACCCAAGAAGCCACGTAGACTATTAAGAGTTTCCAGGCGCGTCCAATCCTGCATAGCTTCAATTTTCTTTGGATCCACCTGTTAGAACTGAAAGTCACACTTTGACTGCTAAAGTGTAAGCTCAGCACCCATCAGAATGTAAAAGATAATTTGGGTTTTGAATAGGTGGATCAACAAGATGGATAAATAAAGAGAAAGGGCTGCAAACTATAGATCAGTAGGCTACACCAATGGGCAATGGAGTCACAAACATCCTACTCATCGAAGGCACAAAATCTACTCAACAGAAAACAAGATTATATGCAAATAAGTGGAAGAATGAAGAAGGAAAACATATGGTATAAAGTTCACTAAACAAAGATCCTCTCAATTTAATGAATCAACAAATAATTGAATATAAACAATGATTGATGGGCAAAATACAACAGATCCTCTGTTGTTTAGGGGTCCATAAATCATAGACAACCTTTGATCCTCAAATATGCAATATATTCAAATAAGAAGAAATATAAACATAAGAGTTACAATCTGAAATCACAGCTCTCATGAGTCCCCAATAGCAGTAATTCTTACAATCATAAAATGCCCACAGGCTTACAAATGAACATACACATAAAAACTGCCTACTCCTACTCTCTCTAGCCTCTCTTGGCTCATCCCTCTCCTTTATCCAAGAGACCTTTCCTTATTTAAATAGACAATAGAATACAAATGAACTAAGGAGGTTGAATCCCATTTCCTCCATTGGATTCTAAGCCTTAGAGATAGGTGGCAACAATCAAAGAGACAAAAATCCAACAAACTGCTAATTTTCAGGAATTTGTTGGAAGTCATTAATAAAATGTCTCCACCTCATTGCATGAGGCCTTTGCTGGGGATAAATATTAGGTGCAGGTGTCCCTTGACATCTAACCGATCCTTGAGAATTCATTTGAACCCTCCTTGACATGTGGCAACCTCCCAACAAGGAGAATATCAAAACAGTGACCGCTACAGGGAATTAGGCAGCGCCGCTGTAAAACAGTTGGGTAACGCCACTTCTATGTCTACTATCTCTCAAACCATAACACATTTTGAAAAACTGAGAGAGGTTTTTGTTATTTGGCATGTTATGAACAAAAACCTCCTCTAGTTTTCAAAAATACCTTTTCAATTGTTCAGAATCCAAGTTTCAAGTTAGTCACTAAAAACTGGTAAAATAACTCTGCACAATTCGTTTTCTGCCAGAAATATTAGGTAGCGCCACTTATGTTGCGCCTGTGTGCAGGTCTAGGTAGCAATATCAAAACGCAACGCCTTCAATCTTGAATGTGTGCAGAGAATTTGGTGGTATTTTATAATTTCGAACCCATTGTGTTTAGGTATCTTGGCAGTATAGTAGGTTGTGCACTTTACCACTGAGGGAGTTAACACTTTAGCAAAAACCCAAAACTCTGATAGTTAGGCCTCTTATAGCTGCAAATTCTTGTGCTAACACCAATCTGACACCATCCTTGCCAAAAAAATGTCCCAGGTACTCAACTTCAGAGGATCCAAAAGCACATTTAGACTACTTAAGAAAAATTTTGTTCCGTAGATGTATAACTTGATCCACATGGGAAAGATGGGCTTTCCAAGTTTTGTTATAGATAAGAATATCATCAAATAAAACTAAGAAAAAATGACAAATGAAAGGACAAAAGACATGATTCACGAGACTTTGAAAAGTGGAGGGAGAATTACAGAGGTTGAATGGCATAAACAAGAACTCATAGTGACCATCATGAGTTCTGAATGCAGTCTTAGGAATGTCTTCTTCTTTCATACGAATCTGGTGGTAGCTAGAGTGAAGATCAAGTTTGGTAAAGTACTAAGCACCACTTAATTCATCCAAAAGGTCATCAATGACAGGAATGGGAAATTTGTCTTTGATGGTGAGTTTGTTGAGGTTGCAAAAATCAGGACACATGCGCCAAGTACCTTCTTTATTGAGTACCATGACTACTAGAGAAGAATAGGGCTTGGTACTGGGATGAATGACACCGACTTCTAGCAACTCTCAAATACTCTTCTCTATTTCATTTTTTCGGGTGAAGGGATGATGATAAGGGTGAACATTTGGAGGAAGACTACACTGAATTACAGGAATGGAATGATCATGGACACATCGAGAAGGGGGAAGTCCCTGGGGGGTTTGAAACACAACTTAGTGTTGGGGGAGGATAGATTGGAGGTTGGGATGGACAGATGGTGTCTCAATCGCCTAAATGGAATGAAGTTGGGAAATAATGTTGGAATGACCTTTTTTAAGGAGATTTTCCATTCGGTGGGAACTGATGATGTCTAGTGACCCTATTGTGATGTCTTGGAATTGGTGATGTTGGCCCTCTTGCTGGAATTGCATGGTTAATTTCTGGAAATCCATGGTGATAAGGATGAGAGTGCATAACCATTCAACACAAAGTACAATGTCACAACCACCCATGTAAATAGAAAACATATGAAATTTTAGGAGGTACTGACCAATTTGTAGGCACACATTTTCACAACGCCCTCCACATTTCATGGAACCCCCATTGGCAATCATGGATTGGAAATCATTAACTGGATGGATATAGCAATTGAATATTTGGGAAATGCGACGATGAATAAAATTATGGGTGTTACCACTATCAACTAGAATGATGACTTTTTTGTTCTTAATGTAGCCAATTAACTTGAGGGTTTGGAAAGCAGAGAAACCAGTGAGTGCATTTAGGGAAATCAATGGTTCAAATTATGGTGTATCAGAGGGTGGATTAAGATAAGCTGGTGGGGGTAGTTGGGGTAAAAGGGAAACATCGCCCTCTTCTTCAAAAAAATCCTCAGTCGTAGCCATAAAATTTCTATGTTCCTTACACTTGTGCCTCGAAAAATACTTGTCATAACAATTATAACAAAGACCCTTAAGTTGGCATTCATCCATTTCGACCCAAGTCAATTTATAGATCTTGAGGGGAGTGGAACGAGGGGCAGGAAGGATGGGCTTAGGGAAAAGAATAAAGGGTGTTTTTTTGGTTTGGGATAAGACTACTTGTTGTACTTCATTGGCCCTTTTAGTAGATTCCAAACAAGTTTGGGGGCAAGCCATGAGGACATGGGCACATATTTTATCCTTGAGGCCATTGACAAAGCATTCCATGAAAAAAGAATCTGCCATGCCCTCCACTCTGAAATCCAATTGCTTAAAGGAAGCTATAAACTCTTCCATTGTGCTTAGTTTGTTTCAACTTGGTCAAACAACCTAAATGATGGGTGTTGGTGTCAAAGCGGTTATAAAGCTATGCAACAAACTGTGTCCAAGCAACATACCCTTGGCATGCCTTTTTATGACATTACACCATTGCCAGCATTCATGATCCAAATGGAGAACACCGTAATGGAGTTTGGCCAACTCATCGGTAAAGTCACGCAAAGAGAAGTAGTGATCCATTTGGGTGACCTAGCCCATGGGGTTTGAGCCATCAAATTTGTTCACATCCACTCTAGGAAGGTGTAGGTCACATTGAAAGTGATTGGACTAAAAATTCTAGGAAGTGGAGGAAGTATCACCTTCGGGGTGCAAAGGTTGGTTAGATGAGGGAAGGCCTCTAAGAATATTTAGTTTGGCGAAGAGTTGGCTCGCAAAGGATTCAAGTTGGCTTTTCATGTGAGCAAAGAGGTCCTTCGTTGTGTCCTATTTTAGGGCTTCCATTTTGGCGTCTATGGTGGAATGCATGGAGGAATTGATGGTGGAAATATTGCCATTGATTTGTTACAATTCATTATGGGTCATGTAGAGATCATATGACAAGGTATTGAAGCGTGCTTCAAGGTCTTGGTTGTGGGCATGGGCCATGGTGAAAGGGGGGCA